>OY987239.1:7815503-7910503 GCA_963920705.1 Odiellus spinosus
AACGCATTAAAACGAAGCTATGAACGCGTTGGAATACAATTAACGAAACCTATACTTGAATTGAAACTTGACATTTTTAAATAATAAAACTACCTTGCCCAGCGACCCAATACTTTACCACAAAGCCACGGACGCGCTGAAATACAAATAACGAAACCTAAAATTGAGAGCGAGAAAAATTGAGAGCGAGAAAAATTGAGAGCGAGAAAAATTGAGAGCGAGAAAAATTGAGAGCGAGAAAAATTGAGAGCGAGAAAAATTGAGAGCGAGAAAAATTGAGAGCGAGAAAAATTGAGAGCGAGAAAAATTGAGAGCGAGAAAAATTGAGAGCGAGAAAAATTGAGAGCGAGAAAAATTGAGAGCGAGAAAAATTGAGAGCGAGAAAAATTGAGAGCGAGAAAAATTGAGAGCGAGAAAAATTGAGAGCGAGAAAAATTGAGAGCGAGAAAAATTGAGAGCGAGAAAAATTGAGAGCGAGAAAAATTGAGAGCGAGAAAAATTGAGAGCGAGAAAAATTGAGAGCGAGAAAAATTGAGAGCGAGAAAAATTGAGAGCGAGAAAAAATTGAGAGCGAGAAAAAATTGAGCGAGAAAAAATTGAGAGCGAGAAAAAATTGAGAGCGAGAAAAAATTGAGAGCGAGAAAAAATTGAGAGCGAGAAAAAATTGAGAGCGAGAAAAAATTGAGAGCGAGAAAAAATTGAGAGCGAGAAAAAATTGAGAGCGAGAAAAAATTGAGAGCGAGAAAAATTGAGAGCGAGAAAAATTGAGAGCGAGAAAAATTGAGAGCGAGAAAAATTGAGAGCGAGAAAAATTGAGAGCGAGAAAAATTGAGAGCGAGAAAAATTGAGAGCGAGAAAAATTGAGAGCGAGAAAAATTGAGAGCGAGAAAAATTGAGAGCGAGAAAAATTGAGAGCGAGAAAAATTGAGAGCGAGAAAAAATTGAGAGCGAGAAAAAATTGAGAGCGAGAAAAAATTGAGAGCGAGAAAAAATTGAGAGCGAGAAAAAATTGAGAGCGAGAAAAAATTGAGAGCGAGAAAAAATTGAGAGCGAGAAAAATTGAGAGCGAGAAAAATTGAGAGCGAGAAAAATTGAGAGCGAGAAAAATTGAGAGCGAGAAAAATTGAGAGCGAGAAAAATTGAGAGCGAGAAAAATTGAGAGCGAGAAAAATTGAGAGCGAGAAAAATTGAGAGCGAGAAAAATTGAGAGCGAGAAAAATTGAGAGCGAGAAAAATTGAGAGCGAGAAAAATTGAGAGCGAGAAAAATTGAGAGCGAGAAAAATTGAGAGCGAGAAAAATTGAGAGCGAGAAAAATTGAGAGCGAGAAAAATTGAGAGCGAGAAAAATTGAGAGCGAGAAAAATTGAGAGCGAGAAAAATTGAGAGCGAGAAAAATTGAGAGCGAGAAAAATTGAGAGCGAGAAAAATTGAGAGCGAGAAAAATTGAGAGCGAGAAAAATTGAGAGCGAGAAAAATTGAGAGCGAGAAAAATTGAGAGCGAGAAAAATTGAGAGCGAGAAAAATTGAGAGCGAGAAAAATTGAGAGCGAGAAAAATTGAGAGCGAGAAAAATTGAGAGCGAGAAAAATTGAGAGCGAGAAAAATTGAGAGCGAGAAAAATTGAGAGCGAGAAAAATTGAGAGCGAGAAAAATTGAGAGCGAGAAAAATTGAGAGCGAGAAAAATTGAGAGCGAGAAAAATTGAGAGCGAGAAAAATTGAGAGCGAGAAAAATTGAGAGCGAGAAAAATTGAGAGCGAGAAAAATTGAGAGCGAGAAAAATTGAGAGCGAGAAAAATTGAGAGCGAGAAAAATTGAGAGCGAGAAAAATTGAGAGCGAGAAAAATTGAGAGCGAGAAAAATTGAGAGCGAGAAAAATTGAGAGCGAGAAAAATTGAGAGCGAGAAAAATTGAGATTGAGAAAAATTGATAAATACACCCCCTGTAAAAAAAAAAAAAAAAATGATAACTACACCCCCTGTAAAAAAAAAATACGACACGATAACTACACCCCCTGTAAAAAAATACGACACGATAAATACACCCCCTGTAAAAAATACGCCACGATAAATACACCCCCTGTAAAAAAGGTATATGCTCTTTCGACCGAATTCCCATATGAACGAAATCCCATTCGGCCGAATAGCTGCAATTTCTAGCCCATTGGGCTGGGAAAAAGGTTTCTTCCCATTCGACCGAATGGGCTAATAAATTCAAAAATTTAATTCAATCGAATAGAATACGTTGAATGGAACTTTTGTTAAGCTAGGTTCTTCGTACGTAAACGGTAGTAAAAAAGAGTACAATAATGCAGTTTTAAATAATATTTATTTGAAAGGTTAGGTTATACCTTGGAAATACCCCAAAAATTTCAAAAACCGCCAAAGCGCGGGTTTTTCGGTCGAATGGGATTGGGTTCGGTCGAATGGGAATTCGGTCGAAAGGACCCAAAGCGTAAAAAATACGCCACGATAAATACACCCCCTGTAAAAAATACGACACGATAAATACACCCCCTGTAAAAAATACGAAACGATAAGTACACCCCTGTAAAAAATTCGAAACGATAAATACACCCCCTGTAAAAAATTCGAAACCATAAATACACCCCCTGTAAAAAATACGAAACGATAAATACACCCCCTGTAAAAAATACGAAACGATAAATACACCCCCTGTAAAAAATACGAAACGATAAATTCACCCCCTGAAAAAAATACGAAACGATAAGTACACCCCTGTAAAAAATTCGAAACGATAAATACACCCCCTGTAAAAAATTCGAAACGATAAATACACCCCCTGTAAAAAATACGACACGATAAATACACCCCCTGTAAAAAATACGAAACGATAAATTCACCCCCTGTAAAAAATACGAAACGATAAGTACACCCCTGTAAAAAATTCGAAACGATAAATACACCCCCTGTAAAAAATACGAAACGATAAATTCACCCCCTGTAAAAAATACGAAACGATAAGTACACCCCTGTAAAAAATTCGAAACGATAAATACACCCCCTGTAAAAATTTCGAAACGATAAATATACCCACTGTAAAAAATTCGAAACGATAAATACACCCCCTGTAAAAAATTCGAAACGATAAATACACCCCCTGTAAAAAAATAATACACCCCCTGTAAAAAAATAATACACCCCCTGTAAAATAAATTATCAAAAATTTTAAAAAATAATAATTTATTTTACAGGGGGTGTATTATTTTTTTTACAAGAGGTACCTCTAGTTACAAGGGGTAACTTAATATTTTTTCTTTTCCAACGATCCCTGCCAACGTCGCAAAAAATACAATAGCTACACCCACCTTGGTAGTGGGAAGGTTTCGTGCCGCTGTATTTGTTAAATGTCTCTTATATAGAATGACTCAACGGCCAAAATAGGCTGCAAAACAGAAAAGTACTGTCAAAGTCTGTTTATCATTGTGAAACGTTTGACGTTGAATCTCGAAAATAAAACTAATAAATTATTTGAAAACAGATGTTTGAAGTCATAAATATTTCTGGACAGAATTAACGATAGACTCGTAAGTTCATATTCATGCCCAGAAGAGATCACAGCTCCATATCATTAGTTGATCAAATTAATGGCTACCTTCAAGTTTTCCATCAAAGGCAGGCTTATAAGTCAGGTACGGACAACCTTTTTTTTTTTTTTTTTTTTTTTTTCGGCGTGTAACGTAACGTCTTTACGCCCGGACAGCGGTCGCGACTGCGAACCAGGTGTGGCGCCAAGGCGTAAGGCCTTGAGCAACTCAGTTATGGTAAGTAACTACGCAGGGATTAGGACTGGGAATTGCCCACGCGACGAAAGGAGATGGGAATGGGGAAGAGGAAGGACCATTCCGTCGCGGACCATTCGCAACACTCCCTATGGGCAAGGGACCTGCGATTCGAGCAGGACAACACCCAGACCTTGCCACTGAGACGCCAGTTTACAGGAGTACGCCACCACTCCCGGCTACGGACAACCTTTTAGTTTGCGCCTTTGTCAAAGCGTCCCCTTAATGGACTACAGATCCATTTCAGATCGGACCATGCTGCCCGCTATGTATTACACATAGAACCATGTCTATGGTTATACAATTACATATTTACAGGTTGGCTCAGATCAAAAAACTCAATTGCTTCTATGGAGGGATAAAATTCCCATTGAGCGCATGTGTAGCTGATTAATTTTCTTCAAACTTGAGCACGAGAAAAATTAACTATGGAAAAATGAATTCTAAATTAGCACGCTCAATTTTATCCTTGCATATAAGCTATCGAGTTTTTTTTTATCTGAACCACCATCTGCATATAGTTTTTCAAATTTCTAGGAGAATGGGAACATATAATGATAAATGTTGTCCTTGCCACGGTTTATCAGTTTATAACAGCAGCCGACCATGACTAGAACTGTTCTTAGAACGACTTAAAGTACATTCATTGCGTTTCGCTAATATTCTTACTTAATAGTGCAATAAAACATCCATTATTACACTTTACCAGAAGCCGATGAAACCCTCCTTTGAAGACTACTACTCTAATGTTCCATATAGTGCTCCTCTCTGTATGGGTAAAATTCCCAATTTTACGAGATCGGAGGGGTCCTACTTCATACCCCCTGTCTACGAAAAAATTGGAAATTCTCTCTCTCCACATACGACGACGTTTGGTTGACGAACTCCAAGGTTGCTAGAGATATCCGCTGGACGAACTCCCGCTCCGAAAATATCTCCCGTTAGGAGGCGTACGAATCGCGAGTTTTGAGACTAACCCATACCGCTATTATGAAAATCAGTGCCATCTCGTGATTTTTCATCGTACTAACTAACCCTTTACTACCGCTTTAAAGATACTGTGATCTTGGTGGCAGTAATGCTAGTAATAGAATAGCTTAGGCTTTAACGTAGTTGAAAATAATCCGTGTTTAACGAAAGGAGAATATTTGCTTCATTTTATTACTACTGGTACAAATACAGAAGTACTACTACCAAGAATCCATTTCGGTTCCATAAGAATATGGGAGCATAGCTTTAGCCTCTGGTACCATCCTCCCAAACTTTGTAACAAAAGTTCGTCCGCAATTTTTACAACATTTGTACGCTTAGATCTTTTTTCGGTCGGCTCCATTTTTATTACCCAAAATATTATGTCAAGGTCGTTAGTATCGTGTGTTAATAATAGATGTCAGGAGCGATTTACTTGAAAAATCAATTCGAAGCAGACGAACTTTTGCTACAAAGTTTGGGAGGATGGTTATTGAATCGCGGCCCTCCCATATTCTTATGGAACCTGAATGAATTCTTGCTACTACTAGAAACAACTTATATTAATTTGTGCTTTAGTTTTCTGCCTATTTTACGCTTAACTACTAACTAATAAGATCTGACTACGGCAAATGCATATCGAGCTAAGGCTTTAATGTATTTTAATATCAACCAATTAAAGTTTAATTTTTGTTACCTGTTCAAAACTTAGAATTAAATTGGCGAATATATGCCGAATAAGACAATAACTGTTACGTAAAACACGAACTAAATCAACTAAGTATCCCGTCTAATGGCGGCGGCGCACTCGCTTCAATGTAATGGACACTAGGTTTGCTCTATTAACGGGTTTGTGAAATCTAGCAATTAGTTGATACTTTAAAATAACTTGTGGGTGCGACATCTTGTTCGAATGTTGCTAACTACGTCACGAAATTACGTGGCGTTAAGGTTATGCATGGCAGTTAACACCACGTGATTTCGAGACGTAGTTAGCAACATTCAAACAAGACGTCGCACCCACAAGTTCTTTTATAATATCAACTATTAAAACTGATGTTGGGAAAACCATTGCAGACGCCTAAATGAAACGTGAGAGATTCTTTTTTGCAGTGTTTGCGCATGACGAAAACCAACCAATCACGTTATTCCTTCCTCAGCTGTTTCCCGCCAAGCTAGACTGAGACAATAAGAATATTCCAAAGCATTTGCTTTTCAGGTGTATTCGATATAAAAGAGCTACCTTAAAATAGTTTTTCTGCAAAACACTGCAGCCCCATTATAGCTCTCTAGTCCTTCTGTTTATGGTCTTTGATATACCCCCCCCCCCTTGCTTTTTAGATTTTATGCAGATTTATCAACAGAATCGCGATTGTGGTGAGTAAAACGTAGACGGTGGCGATAGCATTTCCGATTAGGTAGAGCACGATGACGCTTTCAGCCCCTTTCAGGGTCAATTGGGCTTTTTCCAACTGCGCCGGCTCCGACCATTTCAGAATGTCCACCATGAAGTCTGTTCGCCTAATAACCTGTTGAGCCAACTGGCATTCCGAGGTAATAGTTAACCTACCAGAAATAATAATTTGGTTGTATAATAATTAGTACGCTATGAAATTAGACTTGGAAGATTTTATTTATTCCTGCAGTTGGAAGAGTTTAAATTATCTGCCCACTGCCTTCTCAAATACTAGGCCTCGAAATACCAGCTACAAGGTTTTTATTTTGGTCATTTTCAATTTGCAAGTTGCCCGAGATAGATGTCACTTTCCTGAGGATTCTGTTTGGGGATTACGTAATGAATAACCAATCGCGAGTCTCGCGTCGCCAAGAGCCAATTAGATAAGGCTCTGTCGAAGTAAGATCGTAGAGCCCCTAGCGACATCTAGGTGATAATATTGAGATCTTGAGTTAAATTTATAATTTGATTTAGAAATTGTTAATTTTAAATATAAATATTTAAAAATTACCGTTTAATTATTTGACACTTAAAATAAATCCCAATTAATTCTTATTAATACGTATTGTCGGTTATTAACCTAACATTTATGAATTTTCCGCCTACGTTTGAATTTCCCGCCTTTCATCCTCAAGAAAGCGACATCTAACGATATTTTTAAAATGGTTACCTCCGCCACATTTTTTTGGGGGATGATTTACTTGTGGTAGCATTGATATATTATTCGTAAGTAAAGTTTTGATTCCATACACGAATTCGAAATTGAAGATGAACTTACAGGGGCAGCGCGCCATTAGGGTACACTCTCTACGCGCCAATCTGTTAAGAGATGTCGCTTTCGTAGTTCCCATTTTGATCATATTCTGATTGGCTAAGCTATGACGAGAGAGACAAACTAGGCGGTAACCCCTCCTCTCGCGCTTCGACACTCGACAAGTTTCCATTAGCAACGGGTGTAATACGGGATAGGTACGAGAGCGAGAGATAGAGTGAGCCCATCTATTGCGATAATTCTTCATTACATTTGTACCCCAATGGCCGTAGCCCCTGGAAGTTGGTAAAAGTAAAAGTGCATATCAAAGATTGAGACGTAGCACTTACAATTCATTAATAACTGCGGAATATGGTGTTCCAGCGAAACTGGTAGAGAAAACGGCGACACCATAGCTCTCGTCTATTGGCGGTGAGAAATAATAGGTCTCCTTGAAGTCTAAGAGTCTCGACGACTCCATACTGTAAAAGTGATGAGTCATGGTGGCCAAAACCGTAAGCATCCCAGAAATGAAAATCAGTTGCTTATTAACCACTGCATCAAAAACGTTGCCAGTGAACAAATCCAATACGGTCATTTTTTCTCCCATTCTTGGATCGCCTTCCAATATCTCTTGCAGTATCTGGTATTTGACCTCCTTTAAAGCCTATCGTGAAATGAGAGAAATCAGTTATGGCGTACTTGGTAAGAGTTAACCAAGGAAGATAAAGGGGGTATGGAAAGGCGGCCACACGTTATAACTCGTGTCGTTCAAACTCCGCTTCTGCTTCCCATTCCCCCTTTTTTTTCTCCCCTTGGCTGTTACTATATTTTCTAATGCGCATCCTTTTTCGCGCATGCTGCGTGTAACACTCGTGACTCCTTGCTAGAGAAGGAGAGAGCGGACTAAAACACTCCCCAATCCCACTCTCCCAAGAAAATGCGAAATTATAGAGGTGCAGCTAAGGCGACTAAGATATAGCCTGTGGTAATTTGACGCGATATGACGTAGGTGGGTCTAGTGAGAGATAACTTATTCCCAAAGTTTCTAGTGCAGACCACTTCGATGGTAGAAAAGGGGAGGCATCCTTCAGTATCATGCATACAAAGGGGGATGAACCCCGCGTTATCACTGCACATGAGCTCATGGGTGCCTGATACTGAAGACTGCCTACCCCTTTTCTACCGTCGAAGTGGTCTATTGATTACCCTCTTAGCGAAAAGTACGTCTTCGACTCCGCCTTCCATTATTCCAATTTTGATTTTGCCCGCTTGCTCCAGGAGGTCATCGATAGAATCCACCTTGTCGTATTTGGTTTCCGAAAATTGCGACTTGAGGCAACTTGAGATTTCGAAACTAAGAAACATGACTCCCAACAACCAGCTCATAAAGACAATTCTCCAGGGAAGGGACCGTGGCACCGACAGGTAACCTGAAAATATTAGTTAATGTTGAATTTTCCTTCGCGCTAAGAAAGTAAATTTAATTAAAATATGGCTGTCCCCATTTTATTATTGTATTTGAATTAGGATTACATTTTCAGCTTTTTCTTACAATTAGAACGCTGTATTCAAATTTTATACCTCCCTGGTGAGGCGTTTGAAAGAAACTTCAAAATTGAAATGTCAAAATATACAATTATTAAACCAAAACGTTGTTTTGCTTCGCACTTCAAAAAAGTGCATTTATAAGCAAGAAATTAAAAATTAAAAAATTGTTAAGCTGTGGATTCTACTACAGAATGACGTCTACACAATTTAAAGCCGAATTTATACGTCATTTTGTAAGTCATTAATTTCTTTCTCTTTACAGGATTGATTTTTTTAAATTCTGTCCCTTCACGGGTTTGAATTTCTTGCCTATAAATGCACTTTTTTTGAAGTGCGAGGCAAAACAAGGTTTTTATATTATTTTTCTTTGCTTTTTGAAAGAGTACGCCACAACTCTAAGCATCACTGATTTATTTCTCAAGCTTCAAATAATTTCGTTTCACCATGTTATTCTACCTTCGACGTACATGTATATAATAAGCTAGGTATAAATAATCAATACCTCACGGCCTTCTTTAAATTTTGTTCGAATATACCGTATAATCTTCTCTTTCCACATGATTTTATAATAAAACCAGTGTCTAGGTGACGTTGTACCTAAAAATTTACAAGAGGCCCCCCTTCATCCTCCTAGGCGAAATACTGCGTGGTAAGAAGAAACACACAAATTTTACAACTAAAATTGAGAACTGAAATTTCAGAATTAAATTGCGTTTGTCCCCAGTTTTTTTCCCGTGACGTTTTCATCATTGTTTGAACTTAGTTTTTACATTTTAGCGAACCTGTTAATTTTTAATTATTACCAGAAGCCGATGAAACCCTCCTTTGAAGTCTACTACTCCAATGTTCCATATAGCGCTCCTCTCTGTATGGGTAAAATTCCAAATTTTACGAGATCGGAGGGGTCCTACTTCATCCCCCCTGTCTACGGAAAATTGGAAATTCTCTCTCTTCACAAACGACGACGTTTTTGGACGAACTCCAAGGCTGCTAGAGATATTCGCTCGACGAACTCCCGCTCCGAAAACATCTACCGTTAGGAGGCGTACGAATCGCGCCTTTTGAGAATAACCCATACAGAGAGGGGTAGACAAGACCCGGGAGTAATAGACTTCAAAGGAGGGTTTCATCGGCTTCTGTTATTACTTATTCCTCGTAATATACCTTCACAAAACAGTAGATTTGCATTTGGCCACAAGTGCGCCTTGAATTTATGAGCGAAATGTTTAAAACGCAGCCAATATTCTTTTATCTGAGATTTCGATTTGAATCTTGGCGTTGTGCTAAGCGACATGATAGCTGACACCAAAAACAAGAAAAATACCAATAGCCACGAAACCTGTACAAATGATATAGAATAGAAAGAACATCTAAATCCCAGGTAAGAGTATTTTAAATAGACACAAGCCAAGTTCTCAGTATAGACAGAAGCCGATGAAACCCTTCTTTGAAGTCTACTACTCTAATGTTCCTTATAGCGCTCCTCTCTGTATGGGTAAAATTCCCAATTTTACGAGGACGGAGGGGTCCTACTTCATACCCCTGTCTACGAAAAATTGGAAATTCTCTCTCTCCACATACAACGACGTTTGGTTGACGAACTCCAAGGTTGCTAGAGATATTCGCTGGACGAACTCCCGCTCCGAAAATATCCATCGTTAGGAGGCGTACGAATCGCGATTTTTGAGACTAACCCATACAGAGAAGGGTAGACAAGATCCGGGAGTAATAGACTTTAAAGGAGTGTTTCATCGGCTTCTGGTATAGATTATTTTCAACCCTATTTTTCTATATTTCTAACTTTTTTTACTTTTAAGTAGTATAGTTAATGTTTAAGCCTGAACCATCTCTAAAAGCCGTTGAGATAGGCCCTGCCGAATGTGGAGATTAAACAGTTTCTTGTAGTACTAACGTCCACAAACACGTAGTCCTCCTACGACAAGTTGGCGCTAGAAAATTATGGCGTTCTCCTGAACATACATCAGACCAGAGGTATATAATAACCCCCTTCGGGGGGAATTATGAAAGCCCCTACACTACCAATGCTAAAAATCACGAACAACAAGAGCCCGCTGCTGACTATCTAAGCCACTAGCTCGCGCTAGACTTCTCAATGTCGCTACTCTATAGTAAATGGTCTTTGTATAAACAAGACGGCTCGATTTGTGTTTGGAACTTCCTGTCTCGGGAGTCAGGCTGTCTGTTAAAATGGAGTCGAAGGTTGACTTCAGCTCGCAAGTTCCGGAAGTGTGCGTAGGGAAAATTTAGTGAGGTACAAAATGGTGTAACTATTTTTTGGGAGTAAAGCGGTGTGTCGATCCGCCGCGATTTACGCCGGGCACTTGTTGTTCGTCGATTTTGCCTACCTTTCATACTTCCCCCGAAGGGGGTTATTATATACTTCTGATCAGACGGAAGGGTCTACTTTTTATGTTTTATGTGTTTTGTTTTTATATGAACTTTCGGTATAACTTACAATCGGCTCGATGTTTAGAAACGTTAAACTGGCATTGATGTTTGGTTCGGGTGCGGGAGACAACAAGAATGTATAGCTGGGGAGAAAAATCTTGGAAAGCCTCGTGATATTAACATTCTTTAACGTCGCCAAAAGTGAATAATCGAAAGCCATCAAAAGAATGTCCATCTCCTAAAATATATTTAAATGAATCATGGACCATGCATTTTAAACGCGAGGAAAAAGCAGTTTAGTTTAGGTACCCCACCAGCCACCACCATGACTTTCCGGTAAAAGGCCGAACAGGATATTGAGTACATTCAAGGCCGTTGTTAAGAGTCAAAGGACGAATGACCGTTGGGGATTTCTATTCATATACTTACCATTGGTAGTTCAGCATTATTGAAAACGGTTTCTTCGTTAAGGTCAAATGATGAAATGTGAACAAATTCTAGGCTGAGATAAAATGGTAGATCAGCAGTTGTTATTTATGAGGAGGCATCAAGTAGTTTTCTATTCGTGTTGTCTCAATAAAAAATACTAGCATATTTTACGATGTGATTTAATTTACAAATTTAAACGCCAAGTGATTTGAACAAATTGCTTCCCAAACCAAAAAAAACTGATATCTCACATTGGTGTGATAACCAGTTATATAAATCGAAGAGCAACGAAGCTTATAAACACTGCTGAAGGAGGCTTACGACTTTGCTAATTTTGGGGGTGCAACTCATTCCTGACCAGTGGTGTTAGGCTATGTCTCGGACTATGTTAATGTTTGTTACGTACGTGTGGGCTTTAAAACTATTCATAACTTATTTGGATATGAGCTATAGCAGAAGCCGATGAAACCCTCCTTTGAAGTCTATTACTCCCGGGTCTTGTCTACCCCCTCTCTGTATGGGTTAGTTTCAAAAAGCGCGATTCGTACGCCTCCTAAAGGTAGATATTTTCGGAGCGGGGGTTCGTCCAGCGAATATCTCTAGCAGCGTTGGAGTTCGTTAAAAAAACGTCGTCGTTTGTGGAGAGAGAGAATTACCAATTTTCCGTAGACAGGGGGTATGAAGTAGGACCCCTCCGATCTCGTAAAATTGAGAATTTTACCCATACAGAGAGGAGCGCTATATGAAACATTAGAGTAGTAGACTTCAAAGGAGGGTTTCATCTGCTTCTGGCTATAGGGAGACAGCTAAGAGCCAAGGGGAAAGAAAGCCTGACGTCATGGAACCCCCTTACTGGGGAAGCGCTTGTAAGGGCGAATACTGTAACTCCTTCAACAAGGGGGATGACACCGAGGTGAGAGATAGTAACCTCAGACGTGTCGTGCTGACTCCCTATAGTTTACAAAGATACAAGGGAGAGAAATCGGCCATCTTGATAATACACTTTTGGCGGCGCCTTAATAAATTGAAGGTCGCCATCTTAAACGAAATATTTTTGGGTATCCATGCACTCGGGAAGTGTTTTTCGACGCAGTACTTACTATTCATACTGTTAGGGTTAAAACTACTATAGATAGAGTCTCGGCAACTATATAGTTTGTATTGTGGGAACTAGAGGCTTCAAGGGGAGTGATAGAGTCGCGCCATAGACCAGTATGAAATATCTCCAGCGTAGGATCTTTCCACCGTAATGTCTCTAATGTTTACTAAAAAAAAACTATCACCTCGGTTGTTTCTTGGTGACAAAAATGGAGGATTGTGGGCGGAACTAAGGGGAACGGGCCAAATGGTAGCTCCCTTCATAAGGCGCGGCAAAATGTCTATATGCAAGGTCTCGGCTAAACTAGACTCTAGGCCGGTCATTTCGTACGAAAACAACATTTCAAATACTCTGAAAAAAGTAAATAAATTATTGTGTCTTAATAAAGTCAAATTTACTTGACACATCCTCATAATATCTCTTCGCCAAAAAATAAACTGAGAAACGTAGATTTTAATGATTACCTTATGTTGGAGTATTGACGAACACCATCGTGTAACATTCGATAGACATCTGCCATCATATTCAGCAATAATGATTCCTGCCAAATATTTTATTTAAAACGAGAATCTCCCTCTTATATGTTCTAAATTTTAACAGCAGGGCAAGTAATCCCTCATAATTAACGAATTTTAAATTTCCGTAATCATAAATCAACTTTCAGGGGTACAAATATAGTGATGAATTATCACAATAGATGGCGCGCCCACGCCTCACTATCTCTCGCTCTCGTACATATCCACGTATTACACCCGCTGATATGGGAAACGCGTCCAGTCTCGAAGCGCGAGGGGAGGGGTTACCGCCTAGTTTGTCTCTCTCATCATAGTTTAGCCAATAAAATATGATCAGAATGGGAAATACGATAGCGACATCTCTTAACAGATCGGCGCGTAAAGAGTGACGTGAAAATTTATGAATAAAAATATGATTTAAAATCTTAGTTTCGTGGTTTTATTTATATTCTTCCAATTAAAAGTCAATTTGAAACATGTTTCTTATATTTTAGACTAATTCTGGAAACGCGAATTTTCGTATCCATCGTTATACGTTTGAATACGAGTAATTAGTTCGTAGCTAAAGCGCCAAACGCTTATCTTCGGGTAACAATTATACGAATATACAGATTTCATTTTTTAGTTACAAACAATTTATCCGAAAATAAAATTTCTGAAAATATACGAATGACAGAAGTTTCCGATCTCTAGTTTATAGCCGAAAATGGCAACTTATTCTAAAATAAAGCTATGTCCGGATAAGAAAATTGGAAAACATATTTTCGTGGATAATTAAAAATAAACCTTAAATTTAGGTTTTTATTATTTTATTTTTTCGAACTGTAATACACCACTTTGCTCTTCCACTGTGCGCATGCCCGCGCTCGAAGCGTTACTAGTGGCGAAAAAAAAACGTTCACTTGGTGAGGCGCGTATTACCCCATGCAGGTTTTTTCCCTGCCATTTTCACCAAATGAAACTTCGCCCTATGCCGCTATAGCACACCAAGTAATGGCTAAATGGTGTATTGCGAATTTCAATTATTTTACACACAATCTTAAGTAATGTGAATTTTCTTATCCTTGCCCTTATACGTTTGAATCAACAATTACCTCTATTATGCCACCCAAAACTTTACCGTTGGGGCGTTGGGACCCCATCTTTAACTGTGTCAACAGTCACAATGAAAGCTAACTAGTACATTGCAAAATTTATTGACGTTTATATCCGCAGTAAAATATCATTAATTAACAAGTTGGGAAACCAAAATAGGACCTCCCCGACCACGACGTAAACTGACCCAACCCAACAAAATCTAACCTAACCTAAAATATTTATATTAACAATTGTGTTTATTCAAAGTGACGAAGTCAAGATTTGAACCATAAAGACTAGTAATGCGTAACACAATAGTCGCTATCATAAAAGAGGAGGAGCTCACGACGTCATCAGCTACGTCATAGCTTGTAAAGCTTATAGAGCTCGTGAGCATCGAGCATTTTTCAAGCTTATTTCTTCTATATCCAGGGGTCAGCTCTCAAGGTCGGGTCTCTCCCGAGTGACGTCTAGCGTTTTATGAAAACGCAAATAACTGCCCTCAGAAGCCGATGAAACCCTCCTTTGAAGTCTATTACTCCCGGGTCTTGTCTACCCCTCTCTGTATTGGTTAGTATCAAAAAGCGCGATTCGTACGCCTCCTAACGGTAGATATTTTCGGACCGGGAGTTCGTCGAGCGAATATCTCTAGAAGCCTTGGAGTTCGTCAAAAAAAACGTCGTCGTTTGTGGAGAGAGAATTTCCAATTTTCCGTAGACAGGGGGGTATGAAGTAGGACCCCACCGATCTCATAAAATTGTGAATTTTACCCATACATACATTAGAGTAGTAGACTTCAAAGGAGGGTTTCATCGGCTTCTGCTGCCCTGTATAACCTTATCGCCACGTGATTTCGTGACGTAGTTAGCAACATTCGAACAAGATGTCGCATCAACAAGTTCTTTTATATAACCATTTATTTTTTACGTGAAATAAAAATAAATCGGATATTACCGGTGCTTTTATTTCAAAATAAAATATTCTAGATCGATATTTAGCATTAAAGAAAAAAATTTTACGGGCAGATTCACCGGATATGCGTGTACACAGGAAGTCATTTCGCTCACACACATACACACATACAGAACGATCAGTGTAAAACCTCGCACTGAACTAAATTTAAGTCGTAGAGGTAATAATTTTGACGCATAAACAATAGAGTCTAATTTTGGTGTTAAATATATGTTAAGGTCGAGTAAACATACCGTAATGATTAGAAAGAGTTGACCTCAATTATCATAAGTGTCAAAGTTGAGGCGGATTGATACACAATGTTAAACCTTAGAACGATGAAACTGCTATGTTATAAGTTACCATGAACATACATTTATGAACAAATAATTTTAAGCTTGTAATATTATTGGGGAAATTACATTAAAGTGAGGCTAACAGAGCTCGGAATCGGGTATCCATTATCTTCCGTTATTCGTATATTTTCAGATATTTTATTTTCGGATAAATTGTTAGTAAATAAAACAATGAAATTTGTATATTCGTATAATTGTTAAATGTATCAGGTTTACCCAAAGATAAGCCTTCGCCGCTTTATCTACCTACAAATTACTCGTTTTCAAACGTATAACGATGGATAAGAAAATTCGCGTTTCCAGAATTAGTCTAAAATATAAGAAAAATATTTCAAGTTGACTTTTAATTCGAAGAATATAAATAAAACAACGAAACAAAGATTTTAAATCATCTTTTTATTCGTTATTTTTCAAGAAAATAAATTTTGAATGTTTTTTTATCCGAACGTATAACGCGGATAATATTCTAAGATAAGGCCAATTTTGGTTAAAACGGATATGGATTAGGTTTTTTACTTTATCTTGGAATAAGTTAAATTAAATGAAAAATAGTCTATTTTTAATCAAACAGATAATATACATCAGAATTTAGTAGATTTTATCAAATTAATAAAAATTATACGAATTCCGAGCTCTACTTATTCATTGGATAATTAATAGGCAGAAGATTGTTCAGCATGAACTTAACCCAATCCTATTTATGGCCATTGTTTGTTAGGTTAAATTGAATGTAACCAAAAGTGTATAATTTTATTCCATAAAAGTAAGCAGCGCCCCATAGCTTAATACTTTCAGCAAAATGTACTCTAAGGTACTGTAATCGCATCTAGTCTGTACATGACTCGTGAGAAATATTTCGTTTTGCACCATTTGGAACCAAAACAAAAAATACACTTAAAAATCATTAAGCATAACACCGGGCTTATTATTCTAACAATATAAATGTGAAACAACTGGCGAAATTAGATATAATTCTCACACAACTCGCCTTGAAGGACGACATACTACAAGAAAAAAAATAAAATAAAAAATGAGAGATTCTGAGACTAAAATATAACCAGAAGCCGATGAAACCCTCCTTTGAAGTCTACTACTCTAATGTTCGATATAGCGCTCCTCCCTATATGGGTAAAATTCCCAATTTTACGAGATCGGAGGGGTCCTACTTCATACCCCCTGTCAACGGAAAATTCTAAATTCTCTCTCTCCACAAACGACTACGTTTTTTTGACGAACTCCAAGGCTGCAAGAGATATTCGCTCGACGAACTCCGGCCCCGAAAATATCTACCGTTAGGAGGCGTACGAATTGCGCTTTTTTAAACTAACCCATACAGAGAGGGGTAGACAAGACCAGGGGGTAATAGACTTCAAAGGAGGGTTTCATCGGCTTCTGATATAACCTATAAAAACTACCCAAGAAAATATATATTTTCAATACTTTTAAAATTATTTAAATAACTCCAATTAAACGGAGAATGCAAAGTACCAAGTGATTTTTTTTATAGATTCCTTATCGTTTAAAAGTAGAATATTTTACAAAACAAATACAGGGCTCCCAGACCACCTATAATACCTATAATTACCTATAAAAACCTATAATTTCACTTTTTAACCTATAATACCTATTTTTTGGGGAATTTGTTCAATTTCGGTGATAAAATTCGAAAGGAATGAACTATATAACTATAAAAATTATACTTTTGCTTGAAAAAGTGCAAATGATTGCTAAAAACCAAGATGTGGCAGAAGGGTTTCCTCTCCTAGGTCACTGGTAATTATTACTCTATTTTTTTGGAGGTTAGGTAGACTGTCGAGAGGGGCGTGAGTAGCTAGTAGTGCCAAAGAAAGGCAGAGGGACGGGTCTAGAGGCTATAGAACCTATATTGCATTACATGTCAGGGAAACCTACGTATAAAACCCCTATTTTTCGAAACTAAAAACCTATACAAAGTCCTATAAATTGATATTTTTGGACCTATAAATTACCTATATTTTTGGTTTTTAAAACCTATAATACCTATAATTTTTTCTGGGCTATGCGCTGGGAAGTAAATTTAAATGTTAAAATAACATTCGATTGGTCACTGATCCATCAATGCAAAGATATTCATAATCTCCACGAATCCATCTAAGCCTATTTTCAGGGTAGAGCTCGGAATCGGATATCCATTATCTTCCGTTATTCGTCTATTTTCAGATATATTATTTTCGGATAAATTGTTACTAAAAAATTAAATTTGTATATTCGTATAATTGTTAATCGTATAAGGTTTACCCGAAGATAAGCCTTCGCCGCTTTATCTACCTACAAATTACTAGTTTTCAAACGTATAACGATGGATAAGAAAATTCACGTTTCCAGCCAGAATTCGTCTAAAATATAAGAAAAATATTTCAAATTGCCTTTTAATTCGAAGAATATAAATAAAACAACGAAACTAAGATTTTAAATCATTTTTTTATTCGTTATTTTTCACGAAAATAAATATTTAATTTTTTTATCCGAACGTATAACGCGGATAATATTCTAAGATAAGGCCATTTTTGGATCAAAACGGATATGGATTACGTTTTTTACTTTTATCTTGGAATAAGTTAACTCGAATGAAAAATAGTATATTTTTAATCAAACAGATGATATACATCAGAATTTAGATTTTATCTGATTAATAAAAATTATCCGAATTCCGAGCTTTATACCCGTGTTCCTTTAATTATTTTGGGCAAGAACAACATTGGCTTTGTTTCGATCGTGTGTCCGAACGAGGTTGCTGGTTGAATATACGAATAGTTTTGGCGCACAATTTATTTTAATCTTATTCGGGAATTTGCCAAGTACGTATCTTTTTTGTGACTTGATATATTATAATATTAATATAAAGTACTTAAACCTCAAAATTAATTAGCCTACGATGGTAAATATGCCATTTAGGGTAATTTCTTACAGCATAGATGAGTTAAAAATTAATTTCATTTTGTATCTTGACATAGAACTGCCTCGACAATTCTTCTTAATTGATTAATTTCGGTTCTAGCGAGTGATATTGTCTTGGTAATTTTAGTTTTCGATTCGATATGTCAAGTGAAGTCATCAGGATATCTAGTTTCGCCGACCCTAAAGCCTTTGAAAAGTTTCCAAATTATTTCAAGTACAGGTAAATTGCATTTATCTATCTATAAATCTGTATATCTACATATATGATGAGGTGGACAGTAAAGCGTGTTCTTGGAACTTTTCAAATAATATTACCAGAGGTATATAATAACCCCCTTCGGGGGGAAGTACGAAAGGTAAGCAAAATCGACGAACAACAAGTGCCCGGCGTAAATCGCGGCGGATCGACACACCGCTTTACTCCCAAAAAATAGTTACACCATTTTGAACCTCACTAAAGTTTCCCTACGCGCACTTCCGGAACTCGCGAGCTGAAGTCAACCTTCGACTCCATTTTAACAGACAGCCTGACTCCTGAGACAGGAAGTTCTAAACACAAATCGAGCCGTCTTGTTTATACAAAGACCATTTACTAGAGTAGCGACATTGAGAAGTCCAGCGCGAGCTAGTGGCCTAGATAGTCAGCAGCGGGCTCTTGTTGTTCGTGATTTTTAGCATTGGTAGTATATGGGCTTTCATACTTCCCCCCGAAGGCGGTTATTATATACCTCTGGTATTACAAGTTAATTTCGTGCCAAAAAGCTTTTTTTGGTAGTGTAAGTAATCTTTAAATTTTTTCATCTGATTTTAGATTTATAAATAGAACTGATTTTGTAATTGGAGTAATTATGGTAAGTTATTCGTGGTATTGAACTTGAACTTTACTCGTAATAGTTCCAGTACGTCTTCCTAAAGTGTTATATTTGTTTCTTTTAAATTTCAGGAAACTCAAGTCTTGACACCTGCTGTTAACTTGTATTACGCCATGAAGGAATATATCGACCGAGCGTTTAATGTTAAGTAAGAACAGAAGCCGATGAAATCCTCCTTTGAAGTCTATTACTCCCGGGTTTTGTCTACCTCTCTCTGTATGGGTTAGTTTCAAAAAGCGCGATTCGTACGCCTCCTAACGGTAGATATTTTCGGAGCGGGAGTTCGTCGAGCGAATATCTCTAGCAGCCTTGGAGTTCGTCAACCAAACGTCGTCGTTTGTGGAGAGAGAGAATTTCCAATTTTCCGTAGACAGGGGGTATGAAGTAGGACCCCTCCGATCTCGTAAAATTGGGAATTTTACCCATACAGAGAGGAGCGCTATATGGAACATTAGAGTAGTAGACTTCAAAGGAGGGTTTCATCGGCTTCTGGGAATAGTGATTGACTTTTGCTATAACGTATTTAGCGTGATATTCGACTGGATTCCCTTCCAAAACTTGGTGAATTTCAAATGCTCCACAAACCTGAGTTCTAATGTACGTAATTACATTACCTAACCTAAATAACCCTATATATGGAGCAACTGATCTCAACTTTAATTGGACTCATTCAGGGTAACCTGATTGATTATCTGTTTGTTCCATCGGATGCCGTTACGTTGTACGGTTGCCAAGAGGCCTACCCAACCTCGATATTTACGTTCAGCGAAACCGTAATCGTCACCGCCGAACCAACTTTGAATATTGTCCCGTCACTCAATCTACTCAAAATGGAGAATATGGTACACATATATGGAATGCTTTGGTTTTTGTCTTAACATCGGCGTCTTTTGTTTCAGGTGACAGTATTGTTCGTGGTGTTATGTTGTATCATCTCTCTGTTTATGACCGCGTCCATCTCGCGTCCATCGCGTTCATTCCCTACGAATTTTCTGTACAATTTCTGGGACACCTTTTTCACTTTCTTTTACGAACGTAAGTTAGAAATAATTTTAGGGGGGGGGGCAATATTATGATATATAATTAAGGGCTACATTGTTCTAAACGCGTCTCTTCTAGCATATCCGAATCTGTCTTCGGTTTCATCTGTTCGCATCGCGTGCGTCTCATGGTTAATAGGAGTGCTTATCATTTCCATTGAACTATCGAGTTCCCTGAAAGCGGAGTTCTCCATCAAAACGTACGACACCATGTCTTCGCTGGAAGATCTCGCTGATCACCATGACGTGAAGCCCTACGTCATGAGAAACGCCATTGAATTTCGCTATATCAGTTTCATGGTACGTAAAGTCCCAATTAAAAACTTGAATCATTCAATGGAATTTCCGAACACAATGTCATTATTTGGGGTCGGTTTGACAAATACAGAGAAACCAGAAACGTCACATGAAGCAACTGTATACTGAAATCGCCGACAACAATCGCTTTCTCGATCTGCTGGAAGACATGATACAAGATGATTTCTACTTCAAATTGGCCGACACTCGAGACAAGATGGCGTTGGTCATCCATCGCGAATATTTGAACCGAGTCCTGGGTTTCGACTTGCAAAACATCAAGGAGAGGGAGTGTCCGGGCACCGATGAGGAACCTTGCAGTCTCAATGATTTGCCTCGTATCCAGATTGGAGTTGACGACGAAAAAAGGGACACCATGACCTTGATCAGAGCCAAACACATTCAAGAATCTAAATTCGCCAGGGAAATAGGCGATTTGACGTAAGCCAGACAACAGAGTGTGACGCATCGCACTGATACCCATTCGGCCGAACAAAATTCCATTCGACCGAAAAACTCGAATATTGGGACAGAAAAATTGGCTTATATGGAAATTACGGGAATACAAAGTTTATAATAAATCTTTGCTACCGAAACATAATACAGTGGCTATTTTAAATGAGCGGTAGACCTAAACATGGTTTAGAAGAACAAAATATTTTTAAATATTTTAAAACCAGAAGCCAATGAAACCCTCCTTTGAAGTCTATTACTCCCGGGTCTTGTCTACCATTCTCTGTATGGGGTTAGTCTCAAAAATCGCGATTCGTACGCCTCCTAACGGTAGATATTTTCGGAGCGGGAGTTCGTCCAGCGAAAATCTCTAGCAACCTTGGAGTTCGTCAAAAAAAAAAAAACGTGGTCGTATGTGGAGAGAGAGAATTTCCAATTTTCCGTAGACAGGGGGGTATGAAGTAGGACCCCTCCGATCTCGTAAAATTGGGAATTTTACCCATACAGAGAGGAGCGCTATATGGAACATTAGAGTAGTAGACTTCAAAGGAGGGTTTCATCGGCTTCTGACAATACTTGCTTTCTCGTAAATAGAAAAATTAATGACAATTATAGAATTCTGGTGTTGTTCGAAACAAAATGCGCCGATTTTTACGACTTTCAAAACGCTTACAATCTGGAGTTTGTCACTTGGAAACCACCCGTTGAATCCTTCCATGCCCAGAAATTATCCGACATGAGAGAAATATTTTTCATGTTTTTCTACATGTCCTTGCTTACGATATTGGTCTTTCTACTAGAGATAATTTCGTGGAATTTAAAACTCTATTGCAAAAGCTCGAGCAAACAACGTCGTGAAAAATGCAAGGTTTCTATACAAAAAAGAATTAACTCTATCTTTGTGCAGTATTGATTGTCAGAGAAACAATATTTGCTCAAGAATGTATTCAACCAGGAATTAATATAAAAATATAGATCAACATGTTGAATTTACTGTATCCTGGTTAATAGAAAAAATGCAAATTTATTTTCGTGAAAATTAACGAATAAAAAGATGATTTAAAATCTTAGTTTCGTTGTTTTATTTATATCCTTCGAATTAAAAATCAATTTGAAATATTTTTCTTATATTTTTGACTAATTCTGGAAACGTGAATTTTCTTATCCATCGTTATACGTTTGAAGGCGAGTAATTTGTTCGCTCTTAATGGAAACAGAAGCCGATGAAACTCTCCTTTGAAGTCTATTACTCCCGGGTCTTGTCTACCCCTCTCTGTATGGGTTATTCTCAAAAGGCGCGATCCGTACGCCTCCTAACGGTAGATGTTTTCGGAGCGGGAGCTCGTCGAGCGAATATCTCTAGTAGCCTTGGAGTTCGTCCAAAAAAAGTCGTCGTTTGTGGAGAGAGAGAATTTCCAATTTTCAGTAGACAGGGGGGATGAAGTAGGACCCCTTCTAACTCGTAAAATTGGGAATTTTACCCATACAGAGAGGAGCGCTATATGGAACATTGGAGTAGTAGACTTCAAAGGAGGGTTTCATCGGCTTCTGATGGAAATGAATGGTAGATATGATGATTTTGATAAATTTTTGTTATTGAAAAGGGACTCCGAAATATCAAAGTATTTTAATTAGCAAAAAATTAAAAATAAAGTTTATAACCATGTTGAGCTACAGCATTAATTTATCAATATTATTTATTTTTAACCCTTCAAGCTGATTTATTAGAAAATATAACTAAAATTATCAGAGTAAATAGATAGTTCAATAGGAATTACCCATATAGATAAGATATTCTAAAAACCTCCAAACATTTAAAGGAAAATAGGGATTTATAGGAAATGAAAATTTTTGGATTTTTCTCGATTTCTATCAGTGGCGGAATAATCTTTAACGAGTGGCTCATGTCAATTTTATTATTTTAAATTAATCTAGGGAATATCTTCTTTCTAATGATGCTATCGGTTTATGCCCTGGTGATAGTAAAGGAAAGTTACGGCCATTTTAAGATAGGGGTCATTTTTGCAATTTTGCTCGATTTCTATCAGTGGCGGAATAATCTTTAACGAGTGGCTCATGTCAGTTTTATTAATTTAAAATAATCTATGGGATGTCTTCTTTCCAATGGTGTCACCGGTTTATGGCTTGGTGATAGTAGAGGAAAGTTACGGCCATTTTAAGATAGGGGTCATTTTTGCAATTTTGCTCAATTTCTATCAGTGGCGGAATAATCTTAAACGAGTGGCTCATGTCAATTTTATTATTTTAAAATAATCTATGGGATGTCTTCTTTCTAATGGTGCTATCGGTTTATGGCTTGGTGATAGTAAAGAAAAGTTACGGCCATTTTAAGATAGGGGTCATTTTTGCAATTTTGCTCGATTTCTATCAGTGGCGGAATAATCTTTAACGAGTGGCTCATGTCAGTTTTATTAATTTAAAATAATCTATGGGATGTCTTCTTTCGACTGGTGCTACCGGTTTATGGCTTGGTGATAGTAAAGGAAAGTTACGGCCATTTTAAGATAGGGGTCATTTTTGCAATTTTGCTCGATTTCTATCAATGGCGGAATAATCTTTAACGAGTGGCTAATGTCAATTTTATTATTTTAAATTAATCTAGGAAATGTATTCTTCCTAATGGTGCTATCGGTATATGCCTAGGTTAAGGTTAATCTTGATTTATTATAAGAGGCGAAATTTAAGGGCTGAAGAGTACTACCCTCGGAGTAAAAGAATTCCGAGAGTGTAATTTTCCGTTACAGCATTAAAAAATATTCCTTGTCTTTCTAATGTTAAGATAATTTTATTTTTGTTTTAGGTTTTAGAAGCAATTGATAAAGATAAGATAAGCTTATATTTTAGCCTAAGTTTTGTAACTCATACTGGCACTTTTATCTCTATTACTTCAAGTACTGCATCACTCTTTCATTACTTACATCTTTGTTTAACCATGAGAAGCAATCATACCCGATAAAGCCTTCAATATTTTTTGCAAGCTACCTTTCTCTCTATTAACTCGAATTCAATTGGTTACTACTGTTTAACAAATAAATATTTCCATTATAATTTTAGAAGCAATAAATATAAGCTGGGCTAAGCTTCTGTTTTAATCCTTTTGTGGCCAAAGTTCCGGCACCTTTCTCTCTATTACTTCATAAATCTTAACTAGCATTGTTATTTGAATGTTATGATTGTTATTTAGCCATGAGAAGTACTCGAACTTGATAATACCCTAAATTTTACTTCAAACTACCTTTCTCTCTATTAACTCGAATTCAGTGGATATTTTTTATGAATTGGAGGAAACGGGCCCCGAATATCTTGAAGTGGGCCCTAAAAAAACTAACTTAAAAACGTTGGCCGGAGACAACTACGCGCTATCAAATCATACGATCTCTACAGATACTTGTTTAGCCTACTTCTCGTGTAGTTTTAACAATTAAAATTGATAATATAGCACGCTAGTTATTCGAAAATCTAACGTAAAATGTTTGAATTAAAATTCACTCACCAAATAGCGCTAGGGACATAGGTAGCTTTTCAAAATCCCGTGACGAGAACAGTCGCGCAGATTCAATGTCTCATCACAAACACGTAGATTCGTTTCACACTTATTTCGATTATTTCGCGATAGTCCAGCGAATATAACGACCAAAACTGTATGAATTACACGCAACTTACGCTGAATATTAACGATTATCATAAAATCGGACTTTAACACCACAAGAAACGCTTCGAAAACCGGACTATACATCCGTTGACCGTGAGTGAAGAACTAGCAAAAACTATGCAGACGACACAAAATTGCAGAATTCTCTAGCCGGACTCGTGACGGATTTAAATTGATGGAAAGTTTTAGATTTTACGAAAGTTCCAACCACGTAATACGATTCCTTGACCATTTTATTGAAAACTTCTAAACTAATGTTGAATGTATCTTTTAACCGAGCTTTCAAGAACCAAAATTTGCATACATAAGATTTTTTTACTGTCTCAGCGCAATTTAAATAAATTTACGAATTAAAGGTTTTTTTAGTTGCACCTGGGAATTATAGGTACTCTAGGAGCCCTGCTAAGCTTACGTTTTAACCCTTAATACATTCACGCACCTTCCTATTTTTTACTTCAAATACCTTATCAATCTCTCATTTTTTAAATTTGTGGTTTAACTAAACAAGCACTTGTACTTTCAAAAAGCCTTGTTGGTTTTCCTCGTAGGAGCTGATTAAAGTGGCCTTTGTCCTTCTAGCAACTCGAGAATTTATCGTCTACTCTATTTTTCCGGTACAAATAATTGCCGCTGACTGGGAAGATGTGGCATTAATTATATTAGTCACTTTTTATTTGTCAAAAAAGTCACTATTTCGACTTTTTTTAAAATGGTTTGTAATTTTTTATACCAATTGTAGGGCGTCACTTAAAATCAGGCGTGTAACGTGTGTCATCACATCGCGGGAACTGTAGAAAAATTAGGCCTTTGCTTTAAAAAAATCCTATTCCGACACAAGCTATTCTTGCTTTGTTTTTTACTTATAATTAATTGAGGAAAGAATCTTGTTGATGACGAATTCTGAATATCCATGCTCATAAACCAACTTCCAGGGGCTACGGCCATTGGAGTACAAATATAATGATGGATTATTGCAATAGATTATTGCAAACTATATCTCTCGCTCTGGTACCTAGCCACGTATTACACCCATTGCTATGGGAACACTTCGAGTCTCGAAGTGCGAGGGGAGGGGTTACCGTCTGGTTTGTCTCTCTTGTCATAGCTTAGCCAATCAGAATAGGATCAGAATGGGAACTAAGATAGCGACATCTCTTAACAGATCGGCGCTTAAAGAGTGTACCCCAATGGCACGATACCCCTAGAAGTTCCTCTCCAATTTCAATTCGTCTATTGAAAGTCAAGAGTTTCGTGAAGAGAATGACGGGATGAAATAAATATTCAATGAAAATTATTTTCTTGGAACAAATGGAAAATAAAATTAGGGACTGGGTGTATATTAATAATTGAATATTTATATTTATAACCGATTACTAAAAATAGAAATTATTACAATTCGGTAATATTTCTTGTTTTTTTAAGCTCTGTTAAATATTGTAATTAATTTAAAATAATATTATTTGGTAATAAATATGACGTCTTCGTCGGTTCCAAAGCTGCGTCTAGCCGAGTTGAAATTTGCATAATCGGCGCAGCACAATTCTATAAATAGTTTTAGTACAAATTAGTCTCAATCACAATTAGTTCAAAACTAATCTCAATCTGTTCTAATGCTCCTATTTTTATCCGTAAAGAACAAACTGTTAAACGTTTCCTTTGAAGTCTTATTTCTCGATATAGCGCTCCTCTCTGAGGGGGTAAATTTTCCTCTTTTACTAGCTTAATACACCCCATCTACAGAAAATTCTCTCTCTCTCTTTTCTTTGGGGAGGGGCTTCAAAACATTTGAGAAGCGCGTGATTTATTCCCAGCCAATCCTGTATGT
The DNA here is from genome assembly GCA_963920705.1 of Odiellus spinosus. NCBI lineage: Eukaryota > Metazoa > Arthropoda > Arachnida > Opiliones > Phalangiidae > Odiellus > Odiellus spinosus. Next base: position 7,841,963 of record OY987239.1, read on the forward strand.
AAGAAAAGTACCGAGCTCTAGCGTTCCAACGCGTTTCGATTCAGTGAGTATAAACCTAGAGTATAAAACTACATGAACCCTTTACCATACTTACTGCTTTTTCTGGAAGGATTTCTATAGAAAATTTCTTTCGTGGAAGAATCAAACCCGCATACTACAATGTAATGACCTTTAATTAAATTAAAGGTCATATTAATAATAGTTGATAAACACTAATTAACATAATTCACCTTGATAGGAACTCGCTTTTGAAAGCACTTTTTTCAATGATCCGATTCCCTTAAAATCATTGAAAACAAATTACACGAAGTCTAACTCGATTTGGGCCTTGTCAAATTTATCTCGCGTCAAGTTCCCGAATTTAATCATTAAAAATTTGAAGCCATTGTTTCGAAAAATCATTATTGTATTTAGGCGGGCCGCACGTGGCTAGAGTGTCTCGAATCAGAATCAGCCGGTACATTTACCTCGGTCTTTGCTGATAGTATACACCTCTTGCGCTAGAAAAGGGGTTAGACACCCATCTTTTCTAGAGCAAGAGGTCTATTAAGGCTGCTAATTATTAACTTCTGTTAACCCCTCATCTCCATGCGGTTTTTAATTTTATTTTTAGAAAAATCAAAGTAATTCGTTACCTCATGGATTCTAATTATAGAAAATTAAACGTTAATATTTAATTTTCTTACCGGAACGATGGCAGCTAGACAATTTTTACAACTGAGCAGCCACGAATTGACGAGTACAATTGCAGGCAGATCTTTTTGCAAATGTTGTAAGATTTCTTCCAGCTTAACTGACCTTAAAAACATTGTATATTCATTAAAGATACTTATTAAAGATGGTTTTTTAAATTGATTTTCCTTCTTTGTTATGATCTACCTGGGCTCGAAGGAACTTGCAAAAAAAAAAAAATCAACAAAATTTGACTTTCACTTTGTCAAATAACGTAGGGTCTAAATATTTTTACTGAAAAATAGAGTGAACCTTTTGCTTAAAGCTCTTAAGCTAATGTTATTTCCAAGAAATTGTGAAGTTCCCATGGTCACCTTGCCTACGACAACATGTTTTCGATAAAGTCAGAAGCCGATGAAACCCTCCTTTGAAGCGGTCCTCTCTGTATGGGTAAAAATCACGATTTTAGGAGATCGGAGGGGTCCTACTTCATCCCCCCCGTCTACGGAAAATTGGAAATTCTCTCTCTCCACAAACGACGACGTTTTTTTGACGAACTCCAAGGCTGCTAGAGATATTCGCACGACGAACTCCCGCTCCGAAAATATCTACCGTTAGGAGGCGTCCGAATCGCGCTTTTTGAAACTAACCCATACAGAGAGGGGTAGACAAGACCCGGGAGTAATAGACTTCAAAGGAGGGTTTCATCGGCTTCTGCTTAAAGTTTTAATTTGGGCTCTTAAGCTAATGTTATTTCCTAGAAAGTTTCTATGGTCATATTTACTTCTTTTGAATTTCGACACCATTGGATTCGGCGTTGGAAAATTTTTCTTTGACTCTGACTTCATCATTACTTAAACGAAGGACATTTTTGTAAAACGCCTGAAGAAAATAAATTGATGATTAATTATTTACGTTTTTCATATAAAACACGTACTATATCATTGTACTCTGGATGCACGCCAATGGTCTTGGTGAAATAGATATGCTTCACATTAAATCGGCGCAAAATGTAGGCCAAATCAATTGTCCAAGTGCTAGAAAAGAACTATAAATTTTATTTCGTGCTTCAATACCTCACTGAAAAATGAATTGCAATTGCTCTAGTTCGATATTGGCTGTTTAATTTAAAGCGTTACCTTTTTCGAAAGCCCTCTTCAGTAGATATACTCTCTAGATTATTTCTAAGATATGCTCTATCTTCGGATCTGTTTAAAAACAAAAAAATTGAGTAAAAATTAGAAATATCCAAGTTAAATTGCCAGTGCCTTAAAAATGTTAATAAATTTTCCTGAAAGTCTATGGATATATTTTCATTTTTTCATGCTATTAAAAGCATATACTGATAATATTGCACATATAGGGCGGCGCGTTTTTAAGAAACATAATTTAAAATTTCCGGCTTGATGACGTAGAAAGAAGTTAAAATGAAATTGAACGATAAATTTAAGAAGTCAATTTGGACAGTTGCTATCATAAAAAGATGGGGAGCTTAGGGAATATTTCCGACGACGTCATCAGCTACGTCATGGCGCTCGTGAGCACTGAGCATTTTTAAGCTTATTTTTTCTATATCCGTGGCAGCTCTCATGGTCGCGTCTCTCCCAAGTGAATTCTGAGCTGTCGGACCCCTAGCGTTTTATGACAATGGAATTGCCTGTATAACCTTAACGCTACGTTATTTCGTGACGTAGTTAGCAACATTCGAACAAGATGTCGCACCCACATCTTTTATAATATCAACTCAAAATAATGTTCATTTTTTTCATTTGTTAATTTATTCATGATCCCCTAATTTCCTCATTTAACGATTCTTGGAAAACGAATTTGATGAAACTACACGAACGTTTTCCTTATAACGCGGTTAACACGCTAGGCAAGGACCACCTCTGGATCGATATGAGCAGAAGCCGATGAAACCCTCCTTTGAAGTCTATTACTCCCTGGTCTTGTCTACCCCTCTCTGTATGGGTTAGTTTCACAAAGCGCGATTCGTACGCCTCCTAACGGTAGATATTTTCGGAACGGGAGTTCGTCGAGCGAATCTCTATCTGCCTTGGAGTACGTCAAAAAAACGTCGTCGTTTGTGGAGAGAGAGAATTTCCATTTTTCCGTAGACAGGGGGTATGAAGTAGGACCCCTCCGATCTCGTAAAATTAGGAATTTTACCCATACAGAGAGGAGCGCTATATCGAACATTAGAGTAGTAGACTTCAAAGGAGGGTTTCATCAACTTCAGATATGAGTTAAGGGTGGCAATATCCCATTGTAAATACATGGAAAAAGTGCCTAACGACTCATCAAAATTGTCTAGTACTTTCACGGTATTTAAATATGCGCAAAATTTCATCAAAATCGTTAGGGGGTTCGCCCTTGTCCTTTAAATTATGAGTAAAACCTACCTTAAAACCATAGAAACGGCCGAAATTCCACAATCCCAGCTTAATTTCTGCTCAACGTGCTTTACATTTACGAGAACTTTCATGTTTCGTTGTTCGCAACGCTCCAGTCAAAACATCGGTACAATTGAACTGAATATACAAAATGACATTTTAACGGAAATTGGTGCTTGGTATTTGAAAAAAAAAAAAAGATAAGCTATCAAATTGACACGAAATAGAAAAATATTCCAACGGTTAAAGTTGTAATCTCTTGTTATCGTAATACTTGGAAATTATTTTTCGATTACACACCTATTCGCTTCTCCGTGACATATGGTCATAGCATAACAGAATTTAGGCCAATTGACGTGTTGTCCTTCATTACTCAAAATTTGTTTAACATGGTGATTAACTTCAATTCATATAATATTATTATATTTATTATCGACACTGCTACTTTTCACACGCAACCTGACTTGATTCGGACCTTGTCCAATTGATCTCGCGAATTTAATCATTAGAAATAGTTATTGCATACGCGTGACGTCGATTTTACTTTTAATTTCAATGCGCTACTATAAAATAATCAGAGAAAAGAGTAACACTGGACAAATTATGTCCACTGACCCCTCACGAAAATTAAAAGTTAAGGGACATTTGTAAAATTTATCGCACCTGTGTCTTGCACTTTTTAGAGGTCTTCATATATTTTAAAGTGTTTCCCTAGTTAGGTTTTGGTCGGAGTAAGCTGAAAACGAGTTAACTGGCTCACTAATGAATCAATCACGATACAGTCTTAATTTCCCCCCTGATCAATCCTACAGTCTTCACCTCTTTCCAAAAGGTGTACCAAGTTAGGGGCTCCTATCCTAAAATATCTCTTGAAATTTTCAAGTGAAAACTTGTACTATTGCGGTGAAACAAGATCAAGCTCAGAAATAGCCTTTAGAATAAATATGAAACAAAGGGAATTCAAATTTCCATACTCATAAACCAACTTCCAGGGGCTACGGCCATTGGGGTGCAAATATGATTATCACAATAGATGGCGCGCCTGCGCCTCATTATCTCTCGCTCTCATACCTATTCACATAATCAAGAAGGATCAGACAAGGAGAGGAAAAGTGGGAACGGCGCGGTTCCTACTGCGTCGGCCTAAACTCCCACTCTGGGAGAACGGGGGACAGACGGGGGTAGAGATGCTTCGTGGTAAATTGTTGTCACGTGGGTAAAACGGATCCTTTATGAGAGGGGTAGTAGCCGACGACGCTAGCGACCACGTGACAACAGTTTACCTAGAGAATTTTCTATCCCCTTTCCACCCGAGTGGGAGGTTGACTCTTCTCTCTCTAACTCAACGCAGCCCCACTTTTCCTCTCCTTGTCTGATCCTTCTTGACATAATACACCCGTTGTTATGGGAAACGCGTCGAGTCTCGATGCACGAGGGGAGGAATTACTGCCTAGTTTCTCTCTCGCTTCATAGCTTAGCCAATCAGAATAGGATCAGAATGGGAACTACAATAGCGACATCTCTTAACAGATCGGCACGTAGTGTACCCCAATGGCGCGATGCCCCTGCAATTTCCTTATCAATTTGGACTTGGCTACAAAGAATGAGAGCATGGTACCTGATCAGCATAATATTAAATAAAATTCAAATCTGCTATAAAATGAATGTATTTATTTTAACTTTGATTATAATACCTTGTAACATAAGTGTGAAAAGAATAGCAAAAAACACAAATATCGTTTAACAGATGACCGTAATTACTACCTAACTTAAATTTAACCAATTTTCATTCAAAACCAACAAAATTTCCTTTAAAGATTCAAAGACGTACTTGTATTTTAACCATAGAAAAAATATATATTTAAATAGAAAAATATGAAATGGGTCATCGTTTAAATAGAAATTACCCCAAATTACAAGAAAATTTCTGTAAAACTTTGACCGTAAAATTCCTCCGTATCCAACTCTGCTAATCATACGAATTCAAAACCTGAAATAATCTATTTCTTATCATATTTATAGAAACCTTCTCCAGTTTTTACCCCTAGTTTTCCCTCAGAAACTAATTTATTTAACAAAGGTACGGGTTTGAATAATGGATTTTCTGGAAATTTCTCGTGCCAACCATCCAAAATAAATTTCGAAGTATCAAGACCCACGTAATCCGTTAGCTCAATAGGACCCAATTTATAACCAGCCCCTAATTTCATAGCAGTATCAATATCTCTGGCTGAAGCATCCCCCCTTTCAAGCATTCTGATTGCTTCTATGGTATAAGGCACCAGTAAACGGTTAACTACGAATCCAGGCGTGTCACGACACGTTATGGTATATTTTCCAAGTTTCTTGCCAAACTCAAGCAATTGGTTGTGCGTAGCGTCGCTGGTTTCCTGGGTACGAATTACTTCGAGGAGTTTCATGACAGGAACTGGGTTGAAGAAATGAAGACCCCCAAATTTGTCCTTTCGTTGGGTAACGGACGCAATTTCACCAATTGATAGCGACGAAGTGTTGCTCGCAAATATGGTCGTTTTAGGAGCAGCTTTGTCTAAAGATGAAAAGAGATTGTGTTTGGCAGTTATGTTTTCCACGATGGCTTCAATAACAATATCGGCGTCTTGAACGGCTTGAACAGTGTCCGTTTCAAAAGCAATTCTCGAAATTACATCCTAAAAAAAATTAGATTACCGGTATTTTATGATAATGTCATTTTTTTAAACTTAAAAAGTAGACATATGGAACCTGACTAAACTGGGGCCATGCTCACGAATTTAATCTTTATTATAATCCTAAAATTCAATATTTCATTACACCTTTATCAAACTCGATCAAATGACCATTCAATCAAATATCACCTTATCCTTGCAGGGTTCAAAATATGTTGGTAGCTTATCTATTCACTCTATATGACACCTTGATTAAATTCTAATTTTTGCATGATTTAACGAACAAATTTTATAAATAATCCTATAGAAAATATTAATTAACTTCCATAAAATGGTCTTAGTTATGTCTACAGATAATACCTAGAAATACCTACTTCGCGAGTCCCACCAAATAAATCGTCTGCTACTCTATCTAACGAAGGCTTAACTTAACAAACGGAATAATAACTTAAATTCGTACAAACCTGAATAAATTTCTGTCCATCTTCGGGTTTGGAAGCAAATTGCTTTTTTGCCACTCTTTCCAAACTCTTCTGAATGTTTGCTGACGATTTCTTCAACAAATCACCCGATAAATCGGAAAGTACCACGTCATGCCCCGATTGAGCGCTAACTTGGGCGATTCCAGATCCCATTAAACCCGCCCCAACAACCACGACTTTGGAAATATTTCGTTTAGAAATGGCATTTAATTTTAAAACGTTTTTCATTAAAAGAGAACCTGATGATTGAGCCATGACCTCGTACACAATACACAAAGGCTTAAAGGTTATTAAACTCACTGACACAGAGTAACTGTGGTTGATTGAGTACTGGAAGATTCGCTCCGTACTCAGGCTCTCTCTTGATTCTCGTCTCAACTTGTACGTCCACAAAATGTAGTTGAATCACGATAAGATACTACTTCACGATATTAACTTAGACAATTTTCGTGACGTCAGTAGAAGAGGGATCTAAATCTAGGGGGCTTAAGAGCTCCGGAGTCCGAAGTTCTAGAGTCTATTCCCTCCTTCGACACCCTCGATACTGGGTCTGAACCAAATTTTGGAAAAATACTATGGGCTATAATAGGCAAAAGTTTCACCAGTGTCTATTTACTCGGGTTAGGACTTGAGATTGTCGTATCTGTTAGTCGGTACACAGTGTATAACATTATACCGACGCCGGTGTTGTGACTATATGTTTTTAAACATGTCATCATGGAAATAATAGCAGCACGAAACCACAGCTGGTACCCATTCAAGACAGGAACAGTCGAAAACCGACGACAAGGTGAATAGATCCTATCCGGTGCTAGCGCAACAAACACAGGAGCGAGGTGGCCTCTGGTTCGGGCATCAGCTTTTGTTTTTAAGGAGATGGACCGTGCTGGGGAGCACACAACACCCCCGCTCGAGATGAAAAAACTGCTTTAGCACCAAAACAATGGCCTTCATCACAATATACCCAAAAATAAGCTAAAAATTTTAGTTTAGAGTATCTTTAAAAGATGACCACAGCAAAAACCCCGAAATAAATATAGAATAGAAAATTTTCCATCGATTTATAGGAAATAATTTAGGTATAATCTTCTTAGATATATATGTAAATTACATCTGACATTATTACATAGCATAGGAAAATTACTTTTGAAATGATAAGAAAACATATTAAAATACCATAAATTATGACATAGAGCTGCTGAATTCCTAACCAAACCTATGTAACCTAATGCGCAATCATACATAATGTTAAACGCCACTAAGAAAAAAGTATTCAGTCTCGGAAATGAACAGAAGTTTAACTATTTCCTATATTTATAGAAACCTTCACCCACCTTAAGTCCCAATTTACCTTCCCTCACTAAATTGTTAATTGAAGGGCTTGGTTTAAAAAGGGGATTGTCAGGAAATTGTTCGTGCCACACATCAATAACACTTTTGATCGTATCTAAGCCAATGTAATCGGCTAGCCTGAGTGGTCCTATTTTTAAACCGGCACCGTGCACCATTGCATTGTCTATATCTTCCAAAGTGGCGTCCCCTCTTTCGAGCAGACGCAGAGCTTCGAGTAATTGAATAGAGAAAAGACGATTAACAATGAAACCTGGGGTATCCTTGCAGACGATGGTTGTTTTCCCTGAAACATAGTCTTAATTAAATTAATTGGCCTCAATTTAGGGTCATTCCACGTGAGATCGACCAATGGCTCCGGTAAGGTTCCATTTGTGCAGCTCCCTTTTGCGCAGATCCCACAAGCGCAGTTTTTCATTCGCGCAGTTTCCCATTTCCGCAGGTTTCCATTTCCGCAGTTTCCATTTGCGCAGTGTTCATTTGCAGGTTATGTTATGTTAGGTTAGGTTAGTTAATCAATCGAACTAGCCTGTCCCTCTTGTGGGTAGCTCGAATGGCAAACTGCGCAAATGAAAATGCGCAAGTGGGAAACTGCGCAAGCGGACGCAAACCATGGCTCCATGGGTCGGCCAAATTTGTTCAAGTCACGTAATAAGACCCCACACTAGCTAATGTGTTTCTTGAAACATAAAATAAATATATTCTTTGTGTACCTATTTTTTGGCCAAATTGAAGGAGGCTTTGAAATGTTTCCTCGCTGGTTTCGGGTGCTCGAACAACTTCTAGTAATTCCATAGTGGGAACTGGTATAAAAAAGTGCAAGCCACCAAATCTGTCCTGCCTGTTAGTGACCTCAGCAATTTTAGATATTGGCATCGACGAAGTATTAGTGGCAAATATGGTCTTTTCCGGAGCAATTACATCCAAAGCTTTAAAAAGCTCTTCCTTGGCGGCTAAATTCTCCGGGATTGCTTCCACGATTAAATCAACGTCTTGAATATCGTCTTTTTGAATTATAATATTTGGTTTTGGCGTAATTTTGCCAAGTGTTGTCTGTAGAAATAATTTTATAGAATATGAAAACCCTTCCTTCGAAGATTGGTCTTTAATGCTAGCAAGGGATGCGTTCAGTTGATGAATACAAAAAAAAAAGCATCGATGCCAAATTTATCCGATAGGCATCGTGACGTCAGTGGCATTCGTACGGATTTTTAAAATCGATGTGCCATCGATGGGCATCGTGATTTTTCTAACTGTACGCTCCCAAAAATGCTGAATAAGGGATCATACGGTAGTAATTTCAAATTACACTAGAGTAGATTTAAAAAGCTCATTTATACATGAATATACTATCTGCAGAAATAGTTTAAATAAAAACCAGATCTCCAAAAAAGGTCTAAAAATGCTAATAAAAAATATTATTACTAACCTCAACAAAATGTCGTCTTTCTTCAGAATTTGTGGGATACTTATTTTTAGAAATTATTTCGACGCCATTACGTATTTTCGTCAGTGAATTTTTCAACAAACAACTGTTTAAGTCGGACAATATGACGTCATGACCACTTTGAGCGCAAACTTGAGCAATTCCTGATCCCATCAAACCACTTCCAATCACAACTACTCTAGAAATTCGTTGTTTGCGTAAAAACATAGTTGAAAATGTACGCGAAACAACAATTGAACCGACTTTGAAAGCTGCCATATTAACAATTAATCTTGGCGGGAGGGAGTTATTAAGCGTAGGTTTAACAATAAAATGAATATTTGATAATCTAGGCCTTGGCACGATACTAGGTCACCATTGAGTAGTGGCGTCAAAAATCCATCGCCTACCGTAATTATTGATTATACTAGTAGTTAACCTAATTGCTGTTGTACACAGTGTTACAAAATGTTTCCAATCTAGCGAATTAAAACTAAAGTCAAATGAATAATTGCAAATAAGCCACAAACAACCTTGAAAGTCAGAAATATATCACAAAGTATTGTAACGTCATACCCTTCTATCTTTACCCGAGTGTCAACCCCCTTTCCCCCTTACACAGTAGGCCTAAATTTATGGGGATCGTTCCTAAAGAATGCCTCATATGTTACATTACCTTTAAACATTCAGTTAAACATCTCAAGTCGTGATTGATGGTTATTTAACTTAGGGATGGAGTGGTTTTTTTTTTGTGAAAAAATTGTGTACAAGCACAGATAAAGGCAACTTTCACCATCCCCTCGTTGAAAACGGTATTCCTGATTCGTTAGCCTTAAATTGTGTCATAATGACCTTATGCTTTCTAGATGGCGGTGACGTATTCGCCTATAATCGCTGTTATAGGTCAGCCCTTATACTGCCGAGTTGAAAGATATATCGTTGAAAATGGCGAGGAATGACGTCCTATTCGTGACTTATAACAGATCTTGGGGCCTAATACGTTACCGCCATTTAGAAAGCATAGATCTTCATGTCGCAGGAAAAAACTGCAGAATAGGGGTTTCACTACCAAACTTTCGCGCCTCTGGTGGCCGGGAATTGAAACGTAAGTATGTCCACCCACCATTTTCTTCATTTTACTTTCCTTTTATGTGAGGGGAGAAATGTAGTGTTTCTCAGCTCTCTAGGCCTTTGTACATGTATTTGCCTTATAGCAGAAGCCGATGAAACCCTCCTTTGAAGTCTATTACTCCCAGGTCTTGTCTACCCCTCTCTGTATGGGTTAGTTTCAAAAAGCGCGATTCGTACGCCTCCTAACGTTAGATATTTTCGGAGCGGGAGTTCGTCGAGCGAATATCTCTATCAGCCTTGGAATTCGTCAAAAAAACGTTGTCGTTTGTGGAGAGAGAGAATTTCCAATTTTCCGTAGACAGGGGGTATGAAGTAGGACCCCTCCGATCTCGTAAAATTGTGGATTTTACCCATTCACAGAGGAACGCTATATGGAACATTAGAGTAGTAGACTTCAAAGGAGGGTTTCATCGGCTTCTGCTTATAGTTACTTTTATGACGTGCATACCTGTGATAAAGGCCTCAGCATGTAGGGCTATAAAGATAGTAAGACCTATATTTTATATGATTTACATGTACGTATAAAACGTTACAGCTTTATCTAAGCAAAAGCCAGACTAATTTGTCGTCTATAAATATTCAATAATTATACTTTTAAATTCATAATCAATTGGAATAGTACCGATTGTAAATGTTGCAAAAATGGCGTGAATGAAAACGCGAAAGGGCACAGGTGATTGACTTATTAGGGTTATTTGAACAAATGGGATGATTTTCAAATTATAGTTAAAGGTGATAGGCTTAGTGTTAGCCTACAACGTTAAGAAATAATTAAATGACAAGCCATGAAGTTAATTCTTATTAATTTATGCAAAATATTTAACAAATTCCCAAAATCACATCATAGTTAGCCCGCTTGGTTTAGTCATTGAAAATAATCGACTAAATCTTCTTTCCAGACTTATCGTATTTGTAAAAGCCTTCGCCAGATTTGATACCTAATTTTCCTTCAGCCACTTTTTGGTTAATGATTTTAACTGGTTCAAACAAGGGATTGTCCTTGAATTTTTTAGCCCAATCATCTCCAATGTGTTTGGCAAGATCCAACCCCGTGTAGTCTTGCAGTTCGAAAGGGCCCATGGGATATCCAGCTCCCAGTTTCATGGCGATGTCTATATCTTGAAAAGACGCGTCACCGCGTTCGTACATTCGTACAGCTTCCGCGAAATAAGGTATCAGAAGACGATTGACGATGAACCCTGGTGTGTCCGCGCAAGTAACCGTGGTCTTGCCCAAATTCTTGCCAAATTCCATTAGTTTTTGATAAGTTTCTTCGCTCGTTTGCGGTATTCGAATTACCTACAAATATGATTTTAATAATCAAAATCGAAGGAAGCAATCGGACAATGGTTCTTACTTCAACGAGTTTCATAACAGGTACCGGATTGAAGAAATGCAACCCTCCAAAACGATCCAAACGTTTTGTAGACGCCGCTATGTCTCCAATACTGAGAGAAGAAGTATTACTCGCAAAAATAGTCGAGGGTTGAGCTACAGCGTCAATTGCAGAGAATACCATATGCTTAATTTCAATTTTCTCCACGATAGCTTCAACGACAAGATCAACGTCTTTTCCCGAAGCTTTCAAATCGGTTGATAAAGTCAGCCTCGACAATGATTCGTCGACAAATTTCTTGGCATCGTTCGTATTGTCTCCGAACTTTTTCTTGGCAACTCTTTGAATACTCTTTTCGATTCGGCCCTTCGACTTATCTAAAAGATCCTTGAATATGGGAAAATACTTATCAACTATCTAACTAACAACAAGAGAATTTTATCTCAATAAATTGTGATGGATAAGGGGTTGATTTAATAAAGTCCCATATTGTAACACAAATTCCCAAATGATCGAGAGCCACGCCCACATAGGCCACGAACACCAAACATAAAATTGTCACATATATTACATAACATGTGGAAAAATATAGTTGTCCAGTATGCTAGAATACCACATGCCTAACCTTACTTAGATTGCAGTCCATTGCCCACAAACTAGCTAAGTGGTTATCTTGTATACTAATGGGACGCGACAAACCTTACCTTAACTACTACATGATAAACGGAAAATATTTTCTCTACAATGCTCAGCAGGTTTCTGATGCATTAAACATTGCCTACCCTACTTCGTCCAAAGATTCGGAGTCTCTGATATTTTATTGAAAGCCTAAATCCCACCCTAACCTATTTTAATAAACTTATAACAACTGCGCGTGTCGATAATTTGTGCTTAAGGATTTAAATCATAAAACAGGACAAAAGGGCTTGCCCAACTTGGCGATTTTTTTATTAATTCCCTCGGCGAAAAAAAAATAATAATTGGGACGCGTAAAAGCAAATTTCTGTAATGGCAATCAGAAATAAAAATAATTTATACTGTACAGCGACGTTAAAAAGCATTGTATCTCTAACTCATTAACACCATATCTATGGTTAGAACTTAAGCACACCCTGCTTTCAATCAACGTTTTTCAAGCTTTTGCTTTTCCTAGAGAAGCTGATAATATGAAATACATTTACATATCTTCTTTGCTGTCACTTGAAGCTTGATAGCGTGGGTTAAATGAAAAGCTTGATTTAAGCTTCAACAAAAGCTCGATTCTTGGCAAAAAAAGTCCCTTTACACTCCTTTACGCTAGCCTTAATTACGTATCTACATGTACATATACTTACTTGCGATACGTCAACCAAAGTCACGGTGTGTCCAGTCTGCGCCGCGACTTGGGCAATACCAGAACCCATAAGCCCGCCCCCCAGTACGGTTACTTTGCTAATAGACGCATTACGAACGCTACGGTAGTTATACTTGGCTATGTTCGAGTTGCAAAGGCTTAAAGAAGAAGCGACCACTTTACGCAAGCTAGTGAATGCCATCGTTAATTTTTAAAATTGAAGAGACACGTCTAGCGAATATAAACCGGCTTTTGACTTAGCGAGTACAGAGATAATTTTTGGGCCGAAAAATTTGTATTTTAACAGCGCACCAAGCTTCGGGTTGATAAGATTATTATTTTGTATTCCCCCTCACGGTTGTTGGCTTACTACTACACGCTATAACCATAGTTATCAAGTAACATTTCGATTGACATTAAATGCTATTAGAAAAAAAAAATTTCCGAGCGTTCGGCTTCAGTGACAGGAGTAATGGTTATGGATTATAAAACATATTTCCTCAAACGAAATTCGTATACACAGTACAGTACATGTATTTTTAGCTACACCAAAAGTGTAGCTATTACATTCGGTGGTTCGCCTCCGTCGCCGCCGTTGGAAATGACGAAATTCGCGAAAATCATGCATTAGCGTAGAAGCTCGCGTAGAAGAAAATAAATAATATTAGATATAAAGCCGCGTTCACAAGATAAATTAATGAAGATTAGATATAAAGGCGCGTTCACACGGGTTAATAATTTGAAAATAAATAATATTGGATATAAAGCCGCGTTCACAAGATAAATTAATGAAGATTAGATATAAAGGCGCGTTCACACGGGTTTATAATTTGAAAATAAATAAAATTAGATATAAAGCCGCGTTCACAAGATAAATTAATAAAGATTAGATATAAAGGCGCGTTCACACGGGTTTGTAAGTTGAAAATAAATAATATTGGATATAAAGCCGCGTTCACAAGATAAATTAATAAAGATTAGATATAAAGGCGCGTTTACACGGGTTTGTAAGTTGAAAATAAATAAATATTAGATATAAAGCCGCGTTCACAAGATAAATTAATAATGATTAGATATAAAAATTAAAAGTGGAAAAATGAAAAAGTGAAAAGTGGAAAAATGAAGTGTCATTGGTGTAGCTATTCTTATAGGCTTGACCATCTTGTATAAAATTATTTTGTGAGTTTTGGAGTAATGATAGAAACTGAGCGGAGTTACACCGAATGATAAACCTCGGTGAATAGAAAGTAGTCTTTGCAAACTTTTCGAGAACAAGACTATTTCCAGGCGCCTTTCTTATATATGGTAGGGTCGCCTAATTCTGAACGCTTCTAATTCTGAACGCTTCTAATTCTGAACGCTTCTAATTCTGAACGCTTCTAATTCTGAACGCTTCTAATTCTGAACGCTTCTAATTCTGAACGCTTCTAATTCTGAACGCTTCTAATTCTGAACGCTTCTAATTCTGAACGCTTCTAATTCTGAACGCTTCTAATTCTGAACGCTTCTAATTCTGAACGCTTCGAATTCTGAACGCTTCGAATTCTGAACGCTTCGAATTCTGAACGCTTCTAATTCTGAACGCTTCGAATTCTGAACGCTTCGAATTCTGAACGCTTCGAATTCTGAACGCTTCTAATTCTGAACGCTTCTAATTCTGAACGCTTCTAATTCTGAACGCTTCTAATTCTGAACGCTTCTAATTCTGAACGCTTCTAATTCTGAACGCTTCTAATTCTGAACGCTTCTATTTCTGAACGCTTCTATTTCTGAACGCTTCTATTTCTGAACGCTTCTATTTCTGAACGCTTCTAATTCTGAACGCTTCTAATTCTGAACGCTTCTAATTCTGAACGCTTCTAATTCTGAACGCTTCTAATTCTGAACGCTTCTAATTCTGAACGCTTCTAATTCTGAACGCTTCTAATTCTGAACGCTTCTAATTCTGAACGCTTCTAATTCTGAACGCTTCTAATTCTGAACGCTTCTAATTCTGAACGCTTCTAATTCTGAACGCTTCTAATTCTGAACGCTTTCATTTAAAAATGTATAACTTCACTTTGGTTGGGTTTATTTAAAGATGGAAGGGCTCATTTTGTAGACGGCTATTCGCGGAACGCAACTTCAACACTCCTAGTAAACGTTTTTTTTTCCAATCGAGGATATAAACTAAGGTTTAAAAAAAAAACCTAGTATTCTATAGATAAATAGGCATTATAATAATATAAATTTATAAATAAGTGTGGGACATCTGCCAAGTCACGTGACTGATTGGAATCCTGGCTTGATTTCGCGACCGCGACTGTTTTGTATCTTTATTAGCCTTGCACTGGCAATAAGGTCTTGTTTTATAAAAATCCTTATTTCAAAGCCGGATTGACAAATTTCAAATTTTTAACCTGTCTGCTATCTCTAATACGATTTTGGGGCAATTATTATGACTAGTAATAGTACCCAGAAGTCTTCCTTGGATGACAAAGAGACTAATAATGATGTAATCTCTAATTTCGTAAATTGTATACTTAACCATGCTGCAGAGTGAGTTTCATAACCATTACCATTACGAAATTGTTTTGAGTTATCGTAATTGATTAAAATTACGTACATAGATCGCTGGTGGCCAATAAGAGCAAACAGAAACTGCAGAATTTCCGAGCTGTTAAAAAATTTCAAAACAAGTAGAGTAGCATGCTTTTTGGCTGTCTTATGTACCTTTACTTATTTTCTCTTCCAGATTTCGTGCTGAGGTTTCCAATCTTAAAGGGTTGACCGAGACTTCAATTGATTATAGCTTACTGGAATCAAAAATAGTAAGAGTTGTGTTATATAATTTTGTGTTGGCTAGAGTTTTTTTTTGTGACATCTTTAAAGTTAAATAGTAATAATAATAGTTAGGAATATAAAGGTTATTAGCAGCCTCATGTAACTTACATTTTAACAATAGAGTGAGCTTTAGGGCTGTACATAAAGATATTTTTTATATAGGCCAGATTAAGTAGTCTTTGCTTTCAACTCGTCCTCGGAACCAGAGATCTCTGGTGTCTTGAACAACTACACCGGTCCGATGAGTAGTCCAACTTAATCAATTTCTAAAATATTATAAATTAATAAACTAGTCCCTGGTTTCAGTGACCCTCATTTTTGGCCCAACCAATTAATAAACCGATTTATTTTTAAGCTGCTTGTGAGCCCCATAGCCCAATATTTCGAGTAGTAACCGTGATTTTTAAGAGATTTAGGCTGCATTTGTTACATAATTATTGAAAAATTTCACTAGTCAAAATGCCAAGTGATATCGATTTTCTTTAATGAATTTTTTTTTTTTTGGCTCTTGAGTTATGTACAGTCCTTGGTGAGCAGACTAATTCTAATTGTCGTCAGAAGCCGATGAAACCCTCCTTTGAAGTCTATTACTCCCGGGTCTTGTCTACCCCTCTCTGTATGGGTTAGTTTCAAAATGCGCGATTCGTACGCCTCCTAACGGTAGATATTTTCGGTGCGGGAGTTCGTCCAGCGAATATCTCTAGCAGCCTTGGAGTTCGTCAAAAAAAACGTCGTCGTTTCTGGAGAGAGAATTTCCAATTTTCCGTAGACAGGGGGTATGAAGTAGGACCCCTCCGATCTCTTAAAATTGTGAATATTACCCATACAGAGGAGCGCTATATGGAACATTAGAGTAGTAGACTTCAAAGGAGGGTTTCATCGGCTTCTGTTGTCGTCTACTTCATAATCCACTCCCTTAAAGGGATAATGAAGTATACTAAAAAATATTTATGGTCGAAAATACATTGTTATTAATCAGTTTAACATGCTAAAACTATACCTTTTCCTCCAAGAAGGAACAGGAGCTATTAATCGAAATGCTACAGGAGAAAAACCATTTCCTTAAGAACAATGAAGTAGATCTGAGCCAAGAAAATGATTCTAACAGTGAATAATTTCACTTCCTGGTATTCATACATTATTAAAATACATATTACAATAAACTAATGTGATAATAAAGATAAATACATTTGAGTTATTAATATTGAAATTTTTATCTTGACTGGAAGAGCGTAAGTTGAGTGGTTCCTGGTGACGAAAATAATATTTTTCATTGTTCAGTAACCCCATCTTGAAATAGACGAATTCGAAATTGAAAAGGAACTTACAGGGGCAGCGCACCATTGGGGTACAAAATTAACGCGCCAATCTGTTAAGAGATGTCGCTATCATAGGTCACATTCTAATCCTATTTTGATTGGCTAAGCTATGACGAGTGAGACAAACTAGGCGGTAACCCCTCCCCTCGCGCTTCGAGAATCCACGCGTTTCCAATAGCAACGGGTGTAATATGTGGATAGGTACAAGAGCGATAGTGAGGCACAGGCGCGCCATCTATTGCGATAATTCATCATTATATTTGTACCCCAATGGCCGTAGCCCAATAGAAGTTGGTTTATGAGTATGGAAATTTCGAATTCGACAATTATCTGATAAATTTTCCAAATGTCCTGCACTTATGTAATAGAAATGGTTTTTATCTAACACTGTTATGGCTGAAAATTTTGAAGCGAGCCTTTTACATGATGAGGGAAATAATATATTGTGCTTTTTGTTGGTATTAGGCCACGAAGAACTACTATAAGTACTCACATTGTCAGTAAAGTCGGTTGGAAGGACATAATTTCTCCATGTCTTTACGTAATCGATAATGAATTCTTAGAGCCTAGAATGTAACAAAATGCATGATATAATAAAAATAAAAGCCCACAATTACATTGCCAATAAAATAAGAAAAGAAAATCAGTCTGTTAAAGAGCCATTCCTGATTCTCATGTTTAAAACAAGAATTAAAGTTTCAAGGTTGAATTAAACTGGAAATCATAAACAGTGAATGCAGAATTTTTGTAATCAACGAATATTTGCATACAATCTAAAAAAATCCACTCTGTATTAGCAAAATCTTGTTTCGAATGGTTTACGCGTTTCACGCTCGTGCGCTCATAGAAGTACCATTAGCGCGCGAGCGTGAAACCCGTGAAAATAGGTCTGTGTGAATTCACTTATGAGCGTGTGGACTAAATTTTTGCAATAAATGATATTATAAAAGAGTAGGAGCTTACTTATGGCATGTTGCCGTCTAAGTAATAGCTCATAAAGCTCTAGCGCTCGTGAGCAACGAGCATTTATTAAACTTATTTTTTATATATCCAGGTGTGCACGGTCGCTCTTTTGTTATAGGCTCAAAGAAGCTTCCCCTATCATAGTAGTGGTGACCACTTTCACTGATTTTCTAATCTTTTTACGCGTTTGTAGTCAGCGAACACCTGTAGCAGTACCGCTGTTCGGTCAATAAACCTAAGAAGGATCAGATAAGGAGAGGAAAAGTGGGGCTGAGTTGAGTTAGAGAGAGAAGAGCCAACCTCCCACTCGGGTGGAAAGGGGGTATAGGAAATTCTCGAGGTAAACTGTTGTCACGTGGTCGCTAGCTAGCGCGTCTCATAAAGGATTCGTTTTACCCACGTGACAACAATTTACCACGAAGCATCTCTACCCCCGTCTGTCCCCCGTTCTCCCAGAGTGGGAGTTTATACTAACGCAGTAGGAGCCACGCCGTTCCCACTTTTCCTCTCCTTATCTGATCCTTCTTGATAAACCTTAAAACAAAACAGCGACGGTGCACGCGTTTCAGGGGTGGTCAATGGGCCATTAGAAGTGGGGCTGAAATTTTCTCTGCTCACATGATTTCGTGACGTAGTTAACAACATTTGAACAAGACGTCGCAACCACAAATTTTATAATATCATCTATTATAGCCCTGAATTTTATTTCCTCAGCAAAATCCTATAGCGACAAAGATTTCGTCCCTCTACAGTGTAATTTGTCCATGGACTCCTTGTGAAAATATTTTTTTAACTTTATCTGATGTTTAGAACAATGGAAAGCAATATTACTTAAAGCAGAAGTAGCATTTATGAAAGATTTTTATAAAAAAAAAACGTTTAAACTACAAATGGAAAGTTAGTTACTAGTCTTGACTTTAGTAAAATAATGTAAGGTTTATTATTACAAAATCAAGGTTTCATTACAATATTTTTCCCAATACGTTTATTATAGTAGTTATAAAAATGAAGGCATTCGAAAAATGAAACTCCTTTTCACTACTTAGAAATCTTACACAGATTTGCACGTAGCCGTATAGTATGTACATAGACCAAATTAAAAATATCAGTACTCTTTACAAGAAATAACTGATACGAAGGGTTAGTTTAGTAGACTGTAATCTCAATGTTGCGTCATTAAGTGACATTTGGGTTGGCAAATCATATTTTGAATCAGTACTTTATCAAGGCCAGTTAATATCACTCTATTGTTTTATTTAGCCGTGTTTGTGCACTAGCTTGTATCTAAGAGTAATTTGAACAATTTTAAATTTTGGAAACTCCCGCAGTTTTCTTGAAGGAACGGGAGGTGACAATTGTAATAAAGTATTATATGCAGGGTGTTTCGAAAATGGTGGTACTACCCAGCTACAGTGGGTTCTATGAGTAATTTTAAGACGAAAATGTTCTATGACGTTTTGTCGTACAGGGCGCCGTTTAGGAGTTACGAAATGAATCATGTGCGGATGACCCCTTATCGTACATTAATAAACGTATACTCAATGATAAAATACGCTTAATTATTTAGCTGGTATTTTAAAAGCGCGCGCTTTATAAGCGTATTTTATCATTGAGTTTATTAATGTACGTTAAGGGGTCATCAGCGCATAACTCTTAAACGGCGCCCCCGTATTACAAAAACTCATTGAACATTTCCGTCTTGAAATGATCCATAGAACCCGCTGTAGCTCGGTCCTACCACCATTTTCGAAACACCCTGTATAATAAAACATTGATGTGGCAGAACCCGAGATAGAAGTCAACTGCTCAAGGTGATAGCAGACATCTCTCGCTAACATAAACACAGTGTCAATCAGTTAACCAGTTAAATGTGCCAAAGTACTAATAATACATATAGGCTTGGCAATCCCAGTTGCAACTTTCTACACAGCAGGCATTACTGTATTTCCAATTCAAAATATTAGGCACAAAAGCTTAAAACTGGTAAACATTAAACATAAACGTAAGTGCGTGTGTGGGACTCGCAACTACTCATAACACACACTGCGGAGAGAGAAAACAGCTGAAGATAGTCTGCTAGGGTTAATCACGTGTCTTCAGGTTGGCCTATCCTCGACTCTAAGCCTTTTAAAAAGTGCTGAAGTGTTCTATGTTAAATAACAAGGTTTACAACTTACAAAATCCTTCAAAACTATATCAAGAAATAAAACTGCCTAGGCTTAGTTGATCAAGTATGTCCCATTAAAGATTAGATTACAGTCCAAAAAATAAGCCTTCCTTCTCAGTTAACAATGTAAGTAAAAAAGACCACATTTCAATGAGTTACTAAGATTGAATGGAAAGTCTCTCGATAAAATAGACACTTTTGTCTACAGATATATTAAGGTCCTTCAACGTTGAAGTTTGGCCTTCTTTACTAAATAAACCATTACTTTTCTATGTAAAAAGTGTAAATGAGATATCAAACCTTCGTTCCAGTTCTATATCATCATTTAGAACCTCTATACTACTCGCGTCGACGCTACTAGAACTCGAATTGCTTTTTGTTAGATCACTAGTTTTTCTCAAGCACTCGGTATCTTGGGTAACAGAATTTTCCGGCTCTGATGATGGAGTCAATTTAGACGCATCTGAAGTAAAATAAAGTTCAATTGCGTTATCTCGGATATAAACTAACCTCGAACAAACCAAAGATCGTGCGGGTATGCTTCGTGCTTTCTACACGGCAAAATGTTAGTGGCGAGCGTAACCTGATAAATAAAGCCATTGGGAATAATGCTTCACATAAGCGAGTCAGTTGTCACGATTCCACGGCGTCAATCAAAGCCTACCATATATAAATCCAAGCAAAGCTAGCTGTTCTGTCGAAAGGACAGGGTGTTTTGTGCAATATTAAACACACTACTAAAAGGGGCCGTCTAACAGAGGCTTGCGCTTCGTCTTTTTAGTGCAAGCCTCTAAAAGGGTTATAGGAGTACTAGTTATTTGATTTAGACTTAAAGTAGAGACGCAATCAGACTCACTTCAGACCTTGCAAAATTGATCTACCTGAACCCCAAAAATAAATAAAAAAACGAAGTTTTGACCATACCCGTCTTCCTGTCTCTGCCTCTTAAAGACATGTTATTTAGCTAGCCAATAAAAATCCAATTCAATGAGGTAATCTCTCTCTGGGAATAGCTCGAGTCTGCTCACGGAATAGCATAAGGAGAGTGTAGGAAAGCCTTTTCTCACTTACAGACACGAACTATATAGATCTGACTTCTATTTCTAGTTTGTTAGACTGTTAGTCTAGTTATGAAAAGGAATTGAGGAATTCGAAAATTCCATACTCCTAAATCAACTTCCAGGGGCCACGGCCATTGGGGTACAAATATAATCATGAATTATCTCAATACATGGCGCGCCTGCGCCTTTATCTCTCGCTCTCATACCTATCCATGCATTACACCCGTTGCTATGGGAACCGCGTCAGGTCTCGAAGCGCGAGGAGAGGGGTTACCGTCTAGTTTGTCTCTTGTCATAGCTTAGCCAATCAGAATAGGAACTTAGAAAGCGACATCTCTTAACAGATCAGCGCGTAAAGAGTGTACTCCAATGGCGCGCTGCCCCTGCAAGTTTTTCTTTTTTTCGGAATCGTCTATTGAAATAGACTTGAAATATTTTGATTTCAAAGTCTAGTTAGTATCCCTTTTGAACAGCAGCAGAAACTTAAAGGTACTCTACTCTGGAAACAAATTTTTAAACGTTAAGAAGCACGTTTCATGCCAGTTAATTTGCATCCTTGCAGAACTAGGATCAGATTAGTACAGCCAACATTACATCTGTTTTATAATCAAGTAAATAATAAAATATTTTATTTCAAACAAAACCAATATATATATATATATATAATTTATTAACTAAAATAAGTGTGATTAGAATTACACAGAATGGTTTGATTCCCAGCACTTAATTGAGATTTAACTTTGTTTATTTAAAAGCACCTGACCTAATAACAAGTGATTTTTTATCGATTCCTTATCGTTTAAATAGGCCTAATACATCAATAAAAAGTTTACAAAACAAATATTATACAAGAAATAAATTTAAAACTTACCCCAGAAAATAGGCTTAGCGGGATTCATGGAGATCATGAATTGCTTCCGTGTAAGGTCTAGGAACCAATGAGCAAAGCCCCATCGATCAAGCGAGATTTGATTGGTGGTTAGACCTTATACGCGCTAAGCCTATTTTCCGGGTAAGTTTTAAATTTATTTCTAGTTTAATATTTGTTCGTAAATTTTTTCACTTATTTATTTTTCACTTATTTAAACAATAAGGAATCGATAAAAAAATCACGTTGTTAGTTTGCTTAGTCTTAAAGACTTCCCCAAGACCTTTCTAGCGTTCTTGAGAAATAAGTTCTTCAGATTAGACGAACTTTTTTTGGTAAGGAACCTATGTAATAAGTCCCTCCTGCAATATGTTGATGCATACCAAAATATTGACCAGAAGCATCTCCTTGTTACCTCAAATTTTGCAAATATAAGAAAAAAGGACGCTAAAATGAATCTTAAATGTTGACAGAGATCACACTGGTTCCCCCAAATATTACGAATGAGAAAAATAATCCTGAAATCAATCCTCAAATGAGAATATGAGAAAAATGCATCCCTAAAATGAATTTTCAAAGGTGACAAACATTTTGAAGTTTAAGTACCCGTAAGAAAATAAGTCCCGCCTGCAATTTCTTCTCATCTACCAAAAGATTGACAAGAACCACCTCACTATTCTGACAAATTTAAATCTCATTATGATAGGATAAACACCAATCTTAAAAAGATTGTTGATTAAAACAATTCCCAGTGGAGACGGAGAGCACGAAGTTTAAGTTAAAAGATATTTTCTCTAATGAAAGATTGTCCTGAATTATTTTATTGGTTTCTTAAAATCTATATTAACCCCAAGGCAGCAGAGACCCAAAGTCATTTCCCTTACGGAAAAAGGTTAGTCTGATTTGAAGAGGTTATCGAGAACGCTACAAAAGTCTTGGGGTAGTAGACTTTTGTAGCAATCTCGAAGACCTCTTCAGATCAGACTAACCCAAGACTTCCCCAAGACCTCTTACAGGGTTGCCACAGTTGTTTAAGATTCAAATTCCCTGACTTTCCAGGTTATTCCCTGACCTTTTCAGCTAATACTACCCAATTTTTAACCTTTTATTTTTTATATTATTTTGCAATTGCGTTCGCCAAACTTTTTGCATGCGTATCTTTGTTCTAATCTATACAACTCGCTGATATTTTCTATAGCTAATGATTGTTATTTCCTGCTTTCTTGAAAGATCTTTAAAATCCCTGACTTTTTAAAATATCTTATGATTCCCTGATTTTTTTGCTTCATTTTCAAATTCTGACTTTTACCTGTTTTCCTGACCTGTGGCAACAATGTCTTAAGACTACATAAGAATCCCGAAAGACCTCTTAAGACTACATAAGAATTCCGAAAGACCTCTTAAGACTACATAAGAATCCCGAAAGACCTCTTAAGACTACATAAGAATCCCGAAAGACCTCTTAAGACTACATAAGAATCCCGAAAGACCTCTTAAGACTACATAAGAATCTCGAAAGACCTCTTAAGACTACACAAGAATCTCGAAAGACCTCTTAAGACTACACAAGAATCTCGAAAGACCTCTTAAGACTACACAAGAATCTCGAAAGACCTCTTAAGACTACATAAGAATCTCGAAAGACCTCTTAAGACTACATAAGAATCTCGAAAGACCTCTTAAGACTACATAAGAATCTCGAAAGACCTCTTAAGACTACATAAGAATCTCGAAAGACCTCTTAAGACTACATAAGAATCTCGAAAGATCTCTTAAGACTACACAAGAATCTCGAAAGACCTCTTAAGACTACATAAGAATCTCGAAAGACCTCATAAGACTACATAAGAATCTCGAAAGACCTCTTAAGACTACATAAGAATCTCGAAAGACCTCTTAAGACTACATAAGAATCTCGAAAGACCTCTTAAGACTACATAAGAATCTCGAAAGACCTCTTAAGACCACATAAGAATCCCGAAAGACCTCTTAAGACCACATAAGAATCCCGAAAGACCTCTTAAGACCACATAAGAATCCCGAAAGACCTCTTAAGACCACATAAGAATCCCGAAAGACCTCTTAAGACTACATAAGAATCCCGAAAGACCTCTTAAGACTACATAAGAATCTCGAAAGACCTCCTAAGACTACATAAGAATCTCGAAAGACCTCTTAAGACTACATAAGAATCCCGAAAGACCTCTTAAGACCTCTTAAGATTAATTTTTTTGGGTAAGGGAAATTTCCTATCTAGAATGAGGAAATCAAACCATTGAACAAATCTGTAAATTTTCCCTAAAATGGAAATAAATATCTTCATAGTAAAATTAAAGCAACTTGATTAGTTATTTCACAATCAATACTTTTTAAAAAAGCTCGCAAAATTATAAACATCATAGAAATAGAAAATAAGATTATCTCAATTAAATGCAGTGAATCGAAAACCCCAGATTTAAATTTTGGATAATATTCAAAATGTAAATATAAAATTGTTACGTTGTAATAAGTTTTTTCAGTTACGATTACATTTCAAGGTATTACCTGGAGATGGTTTATCGTTGTTGGTATTGGTCGGAGGGGACCGATCTTTTAGGCCACTGTTTCTCGTTGGAGGGCTAATTTGACTAGGCGACAGTAACTTCAATCCCAAGATCTCCCGGACTTCGTTGGGAAGGTGAGGACAGTTGGAAAATTGCCAGTAAATAGCCTCTGCTCTACTTAACGCTTCTTCCAGATTAATTTTTAAAGTCATATCGTTCACGTGCTAGAAATAATATAAATTTATTGGTCAGGTTTTAATTAGGCCAAAATAGCTTCGCTCAACTAAGCTGCTATCTATTTGGTCCAAAATAGCCTCACTCAACTAAGGAGCTACCAAATTTGAGCAGAATAGCTTCGCTCAATGCTCAACTAAGCTGCTACCTATTTGGGCCAAACTTCCCTTGTTCAACCAAGCTGCTATCTATTTGGGCTAAAATAGCCTCGCTCAAAAGTACCATTGTTCAACTAAAGTTGGATTCACATAGACCTATTTTCACGCGTTTCACGCTCGCGCGCTAATGGTACTTCTATGAGAGCGTGAGCGTGAAACGCGTGAAAATAGGTCTGTGTGAATCCGGCTTTAGGTGCTATCTATTTGTCTAAAATAGCCTCGCTCAACTAAACTGCTACCTATTTGGGTCAAACGTCCCTTGTTCAACTAAGCTGCTAAGTATTAGGGCTAAAATAGCCTCGCTCAACGAAGAAGTTACTAAATTAGACAAAATAGTCTCACTCAACTAAAAAGGTACCAAATTAAGACTAAAATTGACTCGCTCACCTATGTAGCGACCATATTAGAACAAAATAGCTTGGGCCAAAATAGCCTCATCCAGTAAGCTGCTACATATTTGGGCCAAAATTGCCTTGCTCAAAATAATTAGACCAAAATATCCTCACTCAAGTAAGTAGCTACTATATATTTGACCAAATTAGCCAGGCTTAACTAACAATTGTAAGCTGAACCCTATTTGGGCTAAAACAGACTCCCTCAACTAAGCTGTTACCTATTTGGGCCAAAATATACTTCTTGAACTAAGCTGCTACCTATTTGTGGGGAAATAGCCTCGCTCAACTCTTCTGCCACCTATTAGGGACAAAATCCCAAATCAAGCTAGCTATTTAGGACAGAACAATCTCAGTCAAGCAGTTAGATATATAGGTCAAACTAGCCTCGTTCAATAAAGTAGCTAGCAAAATAGGCCAAAATATCTCTCATCTAAAGAGCTATTTGCGAAATGCTCACCTTTAATATTTCAGTGAGCCCAAAGTTATTTCCCACAATGGTATCTTTTTCAGGGTCCAGAATAGCCAAACACAGGATCAGATGAAAGTTCTTGCATGGCAAGTCTGTCCAAAGAATCTACGAGCAACAGTTACCGTTACCATTACCGTTACTGATACTTCCTTACCAAAAAAAGTTAGAATGACTTGAAGAACTCGAGAACACTACAAAAGTCTTAAAGACTTCCCCAATACCTTTTAAGACTACATAAGACACCCGAAAGACTTCCCCAAAACCTCTTAAAGGGAGAATGAAAGGCCGAAACAACCGATTTTTAAATCGATTTAGAATGCTAAAATAATGAGAAAAACAATAATATAACTCACCAAAAATATTTCGTTATTTTATAATCAATTTCCAAAGTTCCGATGCTAAGCCTAGGCTACCTAGCTCGGTGAACTAGGCTAGCACGACCTGTATTTTTTTAATATTCGCGGCTGTTCTTGTCGCCAATCACGAGCGAGTACGAGTATTTTAAAAGTACGCGTACTCGCTCGTGATTGGCGACTAGATCAGACGGAAATATTAAAAAAAAATACGGCTCGTGCTCGCCTAGTTCGCTAGCTAGGCAGCCAAGGCTTAGCATCTGCAAGTTTCGGAACTTGGAAATTGATTGTAAAATAAAGAAATATTTTTCGTGAGTTATATTATTGTTATTCTCATTATTTTAGCATTCTTAATCAATTAAAAATAGGTTGTTTTGGCCTTCCATTCTCCCTTTAAGACTAACTTTTTGGTAAGCGCTGTGACTGAAACTTTAGGTTAGGGTAATGCTAATTTGAATGTTAAGTTAATGATAAGTACTCGCTAAACCTTAGGAAATTGGTAATTATAAATTCGTAATAAAAGCAGTCTTACCTCCCATAGTTTCATGATTGATTCAAAAGTGAATTCTCTTTTAAATATAATGAGAAGCCAACGAAAGTAGAAATACAAGTTACCAGACTCGTGACTCTCTACAATTGATAATTATAATATTTAAAAAGTAAGTTTTAAACCTTTAAACGTTCTAACGACAATATACTTACCAAGATAGTCAAAGAATTGCGGATCAGAATAATGTAACAATATCCTAAGCTGCTCCAATTGAGTTTTCATGCCTTGCTGGTCAAGATCAAAATTTGTGCCCTAAAATTGCGCCTTAACATATTAGAAACAAAGTTGATAGTAATAACCACATTGTAGGACAACAAAAGAGCAATAGGGGAAGCAAATTACTTTCGGTTGATTCACCCTTGGAAAGGGTAACTTTTCACTACCTTACGGAAAATAGTCTGATGTGAAGAGGTCCTCAAGAACACTAAAAAGGTCTTGGGGAAGTCGTTAAGACTACTCCAAGACTTATTGACATAATGAAAGACTTCCCCAAGACCTCTTAAGAGTACTTAAGACGCCCAAAGGACTTCCCCGAGACCTCTTAAGACTTAACTTTTTTTGTTAGGGCTCCTCCACAGAGTTGTAAGCCTATTTGTCTACTAGGCACGGAATGGTACGATAACGTCAAGACAAATAGAGCCAGGGCTCCCCAGCGCATAGCCCAGAAAAAATTATAGGTATTATAGGTTTTAAAAGCCAAAAATATAGGTAATTTATAGGTCCAAAAATATCAATTTATAGGACTTTTTATAGGTTTTTAGTTTAGAAAAATAGGGGTTTTATACGAGTTGATTCCCTTTTTAACTAGTGCAGAGATTATACTAAAATATTTAAAAACTGGTTTTTAAAAACAACGTTTATTGAGTGCACTATTTGTATTGTTAAAATATATTTAAAACATTAATATAATTTTAAGACGACTCGTCTTAAAATTATATTTATGTTTTAAATATATTTTAACAATACAAATAGTGCACTCAATAAACGTTTTTAAAAACCAGTTTTTAAATATTTTAGTATAGGGGTTTTATAGGTAGGTTTCGCTGACATGTAATGCAATATAGGACCTGTCCCTCTGCCTTTCTTTGGCGCTACTAGCTACTCACGCCCCCTCTCGACAGTCTACCTAACCTCGAAAAAAATAGAGTAATAATTACCAGTGACCTAGGACAGGAAACCTTTCCGTCACAGCTTGGTTTTTTGCAATCATTTGCACTTTTTCAAGCAAGAGTATAATTTTTATAGTTATATAGTTCATTCGTTTCGAATTTTATCACCGAAATTGAACAAATTCCCCAAAAAACAGGTATTATAGGTTAAAAAGTGAAATTATAGGTTTTTATAGGATCACTTCAGAATTATAGGTAATTATAGGTATTATAGGTGGTCTGGGAGCCCTGTTATTGTAGCTTTGGAGATGATATATTGGACCTGCACATTTAGGCCAAAATATCAACAGCACCTTCGAAATTTTTTGTTACAACAGTTTTGCGACTCTTTACCCCAAATTGGAAAACAAGTAGGTGGTATTTTTACAAACTGTCAAAATAGTGTTAAGATCATAGATAACGGAAAAAAGCTTTCTTACCACCCTATCGATGAAACCAACGAAACACCAAAAGACGTCGGCTTCATTTTGATTAACGACCAGCAGAGGTGATAACAGATCACTCATCCCTTGAACGTAACCTGATGATAAATAATATCAACTAAATCTTCCAATAACTTTGATTTAAAACATTTTACGGAATAGTTCGTACCCAGATCAAAGTTGTACATGCAATATGTCATGAGGATGTCGTTAAGCGTCTGTAAATGTTGATTTCCCTCCCCAGAATAAAATGGATGGTTCCGATCTGTCCGTCCTACGTCTTTTTCTAAGACACATAATTTCAACAATATAATTAAGACAGCCATCTTAAAATGTGAGACCTAGGAGGATATAAGGGTGAAGGAGAATTGGACTGCCTGTTTTCGCTTTGAAACAGGCTAACCGCTTTCTGGCCGCTAGCTACTAGCTTTCCCCCATTTTCCCTCATTCTGGTGGTACATTTACGCTCAACTAGTTTGGCGCAGGTCGTCAACTCGTCGTCTATTGGTCATAGTTGAGAATTCGTGTAGCCAAGGCAACTAGATGGGCGTGAGTGTCTCCCTGCCCAAACTTGAGATCTAAGAACAGGCAATCGAACTCTCCTTCACCCCTATATCCACCTAGGTGAGATCTTCATTTTATGGTTATGAATAGAGGGACAATATCCTGCACTAAAGTTCTAAATGAATGGAATTGGAAGCGACATTTTTAAAATTACCCACTGATCAAAAAACACGCCCCTTGCAGTCTCCACAATAAGCAAAAATCTTATAAAAAAAAAGATCAGTTGCATTAAGTTCCAAAAAAGATTGATTTGCCTAAAATTCCTTCAAAAAGCTTTTGTATTAAGTTTCAAGGATTAAATTTGTACTTTCAATCGTATTAAAAAAGGTGTAATAATTTATTCAAGGCAAAATTAGTAGATTTATAATGACAGGCCCTAATGTCACTGATACTTGAGCTTATCTGTGTGCAAACTAAGTAAAAAACACCATATTTGCCCAAAAAAAAAAAAAAATAAATAAAGATCGTCCCGCTAAAATATAGGAATAAGTAAAACTTACCAACAAGATTTTTGCGGTCCCTGTAAGCGCAAAAATGATCTTCTTGCTCTTTTGTAAAAGACTTCCATTGCAATTTGTAACGATAATAATCGTCTCTATAAGTACGAACAATCGTGATGATAAAATTAGAGTTTTTGCAAATTATTTTGTAAAAATACATAACTTTTAAAGTAGAAATAATGCTAGCTGACTCGATTCAGGCTTTCTCAAATTATCTCCGGCCAAGCTCGCGAATTTAATCATATCAAATTGAAAAAAAAAAAAAAAAAAGGGGTTAACCCTTAGTCTATGTTGTAGTTGACCAAAGGTAGTTTTAATTTGGACCATTTGGGTAAGCCGATTTCTTTGGTTATTGCAGGTCGTGAGACCAATTTGACAGGGCCCGAATCAAGTCGATTGCGTTCCTAGTTTAAGATGTTTGAACTGGAGTCTCAGGTTTTATTTTAAGTAGTTCTTTGCGAACAATATCAATGTTTTAGTTTACGCAGGTTAAGAGTATTTAATTAGAACAAAGATAATATTATTGATGTCCAACAGTGAATTCCATTATTTTTTATTGCATGGGAACCATTGTCCTATCGCGATGAAGATAAGAAAAACTTACACTCTCTGCTTCCTTTTTGATTCCCTTTCTTTTAGAGAAGAATTTGGGTTATAGTACCCTAATAGAAACTTCCACACTTCACATCTTAATGCTGGATCGATTCCCTATAAATATGAAGAAGGTAAAAGTGAGAATGCGACCGGACAATAAAGCCGCGTTTACACTGAACCTTGAAACAGTTTTTAAATGTTTTGAAAAGGTCATCCTGTAAAATTTTGGGGTCAAAAAATGGAAATATTTAGTTTAAAAGTGGATTGAAACATTCAAAACAGTTTCAAAATAGTTTCAAAGCGTCAAAGAAGAACGTAGCGTAATTTTCTATCGATTCATTATCGATGAAATAACTCTAATCCACTAGTAAATAAATTAACAAACCTATATCAAGCTAGAAATCGATTGTTTAACTTACACGTAAAGTAGTCTAAACAAGCATCATTGGAGAGTTTAGCTGCGTTCATACTAGGTCTAGGAATCGATTTAAACCGTTTGAACACGATTAGCTAGAGTAGTGTAAACAGAAAACCGTCTTTTCTCGAATCAATTTGATTTCTCGAAACTGCTTCGGGAACCCGTTTAATACTGATTCGGTTTCAACAACCGATAGATCAACGCTACAGTAAATGGATTTATAAAGATCATGTGGGAAAAAAAGACACTTAAAACGATTCCTGGCGATTCGAATATCAGTTTCATTCAAAATGACAAAATGATTAGGTCTATTTAAACAATGAAGAATCAATAGAAAAATTACTTTTTGTCAGTTTGCGTTCTCCCTTTAAACAGATTATACCAATACCCCTTTAAAAATCTTTTCCTTAATTTCAGGCCAATTTTTGATACTGCCATCGGAACTAAGATGATCGTTCCAATCTTTCATGGATAATGGTTCGCCAGTTCGTTCAATTTTAGGACGAGGAGGAAGTTCTAACTATAAACAAAGATTAAAATAAACATCCATCAAAGATAGGGTTATTAATATGTACGAGTCAAATGAGTACTTGATAGGTCATAGAACTGAATCGAGTACTCAAAATGTCATGGAACTGAATCGAGTGCTCAAAATGTCATAGAACTGAATCGAGTACTCAAAATGTCATAAATCTGGAACGAGTACTCGAAACGTCATAAAACTGAAATGAGTACTCGAAATTTCATAAAACTGAAATGACTACTCGAAATGTTACAGAACTGGAATGAGTATTCGAAAATTCATACAATCGGAAGGAGTACTGGAAATGATATCAAACCCACAAGAGTACTCGACACATTATTGAACCCAAATGAGGACTGTAAATGTCCCTGAACCCAAAAGAGTACTATAAACATCTTAAAACCAGAAAGAGTACTCGAAAAGTCATAGAATTTGTTAAATATTGATGGGAAATTTCACTGGACAAACGTCCAGTTTAAAAGTTCGCTGGCCAGTTTAAAAATTACCTGAAAATTTACCAAAAAAAAAAAAAAAAATAATAATAATAATAATAATAATGAATTAGACTCAATACAATTCTTTCTGTGCTTATACGTTGTCTATGACCTAGTCCACTCTCCCCTCCCAATTTAAAGGAGTTGCTTGTCCTAAAGACGTAGTATACACTCTAATGACTTTACCAACTGTCAAATTCTAAAAGAATGTACAGTCCCAAAAACGCTATGGGTCTCAGCCACCCTCTCTCGACTCAGTCTAGTTATTCTTATATGTGTAATACTCGTGTACGGTTTGAGGTCTTGGGTGCGTTCGCTGTAACATCTAGAGTAATTTGCTAAGTGACTAAATATTGGCTTTAAAATCCATCGAACCATAACAAAATTGACTTAGTTAAGGACTCTAACATGTACACAATGAGTGAGTCCCTTAGTTTAGGGATTGACTGAGTTAGAACACTTGAAATGTTTCTTAAAATAAACAATAAGGAATCTATAACAAATCGTAAATGCTGACTCACGCAAGTGATGACTTCGAAACCGGTATCTTCTTGATGATTAATGTTAATACAAGAAGGAGGTAAAACAGCCGTGTCATGGACGTGTTGATTGCAATGAAACTGCGATAAGGAAGGTAAGCTCTCGTTGAGAAATTCAGCCATTTCTTCTTCGGTAACAGTTAAGGCAGTTTTCCCGCTGTGGTACGGATGCAGAACGTAATCTTTAAAGACATTCGTAACCCGGGAGAAACCATCCATTGTTACGGTGTAAGGATCAGCAAAAAATTTCTAAAAATTGCACAAAATTACTTTAAAAAATTCGTAAGTGGAAATTATCAAGTTACCGTAACAATATCTCCTTTATCATCGTACAGTTGAAGTTCTTTGAAAGATTTTTGTAAGGCATCGACTTTAGGGTCCATTGCGAGGTACAGAGAACTGTCCCGGTGAGACCTAAAACAATACAATTGAAATGACAATATCGAAGGGAAATAATTATTCTATTAAATTCAAGGGGTTAGGTCAAGCCTATCAGAATTCTGGAGGTAAAAATTCCCATCCAAATGCTACTATTGCGAGTCTCATCCCAATATCATTTTCAACCCCCAATCTGTATTATTATATATCTCAACGGCATAATTACCTACAACATCAACAGCTACAACAATTCCACTCCTCAAGCATTTTCTCCATCAACAATAAATTGACCTTACCGAAAAAAAATTGTTTGATCTGCAGAGGTCATGAAGAACACTACAAAGGTGCAAAAGACATCATAAAGACTTCCCCACGACTTCTTATGACTAACTTTTTCGGTAAGGGTTGGGACTTTCCTCAGAGGATTCCTCAACAAACGAATTGACCATATTCTACACCTTACCATCCCGTGATGGGATATGGACCCAAAATAGGGTTTGATCAATTTGAAAAACCCCTATACGCTTGGAATTATCCTCAAGCCTATATGCAGAACAAAAACCACCATGGATTCCTCCACCAACTTAAGTACGAAATCCAGAAATTACAGTACCGATTTCAATTAGTCAGACAACGACGACTACAGAAACCTCAAGTCAAGTCCTGTCTATTCCAATACCTCGAACTAATGTTCAAAATGGAAATTTCCCAAGGTTAACAGTCAAAGGTACCCAAACTTCCCCTACTGGAGTAGATTACAGAGCTTTCACTAGTACCAATGGATCTATTTCAACATCGACAAGAAGATCTGTTATCATCTGCTTTTCCTGTAACGGAAATGGACACCTAGCCAGATATTGTCTATAATCTTTATCTGATTTCGAAAATGTATTCCAAGAAGATCCTGAACATTTCGATTAGCGCTGATCAAAGAGCAAAAAGGAATCTAGAAACCTAAATGTTCTAGAAATTCACTTGGATTGCATGGAAGCTGATAAACTAATACTCCTGGACGAAGTAAGAATCACTTCCTAAGAAACAATTCACCATGGGAACATGAGGACTGTTCATATAAAGAAACCTAAAGAGTCTAGTCAAAATCTTTCAGAAGAAGATCGGAAAGAAGTGTTCCATCAGCAGAAAAGAGAGTCCAGCCAGGAAATGAAAGAAGACCCATCCATGCTACCCATTCCTCCATCTATAAAAGAGGTCCAAGAAGCAATACACCACTTTGCTCTTCCACTGTGCGCATGCCCGCGCTCGAAACCCTTACTAGTGGCTAAATAAAAAAAAACGTTAACTTGGTGAGGCGCGCGTAGTATCCCGCGTATTACCCCATGCAGGTTTTTTTTCCCTGCCATTTTAATCAAGTGAAAGTTCGCCCTATACCGCTATGGCGCCCCAGCAGTACTCCCAGTTACAAACTACGTCAACTTTCTCATAAAAAGAGAATATAAAAAACAGATTGATGACTGATTTAAAAGAGATATTCTAACAATAAAATTTTCCTCCCGGTTACAAAATAATTTAAAAATTAATTACTGCTTA
The DNA here is from genome assembly GCA_963920705.1 of Odiellus spinosus. Classification (NCBI taxonomy): domain Eukaryota; kingdom Metazoa; phylum Arthropoda; class Arachnida; order Opiliones; family Phalangiidae; genus Odiellus; species Odiellus spinosus. The sequence continues at coordinate 7,875,804 of OY987239.1, forward strand.
AATTTGACGTGTTTATCGAGGGAAGCAATCATGGAATGATATTCGTGTCTCGCAAAATAAAAGGAAGGTAGGGTTCGACCATCCTTCATCGAGAAAGTAATAGCTTCTCGTTTGCCTTTATTGGCCTTTTTGAAGGAAGCAATATCAGTAACTTCAACGCAAGTCACCATTCTCCGACGTTTTTCTGCAGCCTTGATCTCCACCGATTCTAAAATATATTTGGAAAAAATGTTAGAGTTATAGTTAAATCTGGCTAAAAGGAGGGGCAAAATTTTTAAAGGGTCAGGGATCCAGCTAAAGCCTGTTTTCCGGGTAAGTTTTAAATTTATTTCTAGTTTAATATTTGTTCGAAAATTTTTTCATTAGTGGATTAGGTCTATTTAAACAATAAGGAATCGATAAAAAATCACTTGTTATTAGGTTGCATGCACACTAAGCTTGCAAATTTAATAAGAATTTACTTTTCAAGTCAATGTCCTGCCATAGAATAACCAAAGGAATCGGCTTTCCCAGTAAGGAAATTAGACTATTTCCTGATTGGGATAACCGATTTCTTTGGTTATCTCGTGTGGTTAAACTCGCGAGCTTGGTGCGAGATCAATTTGGCATAGCCCGAATCGAGTCAGGTTGCAGGTTTATATTTTAAAAGAATAATGAAGAGTGTTATTTTGAGGGCTACCAGCCTAAAGTCCACCAAAAATATAGTATAAATAAAGTATCATGCGACAGATCCGAATGACTGGAACTAAAACAGCATTGAATAGACTGCAAATTCTCCAAGATTCATTTGCAAAATAATTCTAGGAGTGAAACAGCGTACTAATACACTTACAGTTCACACGCAGTTATCTTGGACTTTGTTAGAGACTCGTAGAAATATACATATGGCCTACCTCGTGTTCAAAGCGTTTAAAGGGGACTCTCTCCCGAATTATATTTACACGAGTACATACTCATAATACATGAGGAGCAACCAAAAACTTTTCTGTATTTAGTCAATATTCTAACACCTCCAAATGTAGATTCTCGTTAAGAGGTGCTTCTCTATGGAATAATTTACCAGATAATTTAAAAGATCACACTTCATATGCAATGTTTAAAAAGGAACTAAATACATATTTTAAAATAGTATAATTGTAAATTTTAATTCATGGAATTTGATTTAATTTAATTTAACGTGAGGAACTTTGTAAAATTGCTAGGAAGATGATTTATTATTATTAGTATGTTTTGTCCAAAATTGTGAAGGCATGCATCGAATCTTCTTTACATGGCTTTCAATGAGAAATATCCTAATAATTGAAGATTCCTAATTTTTGATGTAACTACTTCTGGTTAAAACTAATCATATGACGTCATTCCTCACTATTTATAGTACACGTTTTAAAAGTTATCCATAAATCAGTCTATCCAGAACTATGTTATGTCCGAAATTGTGAAGGCATGCATCGAATCTTCTTTACATTGGTTTCAATGAGAAATATCCTAATAATTGAAGATTCCTAATTTTTGATGTAACTACTTCTGGTTAAAACCAATCATATGACGTCATTCATCACTATTTACAGTACGCGTGTTAAAGGTTATCCATAAATCAGTCTATCTAGAATTATGTTCTGTCCAAAATTGTGAAGGCATGCGTCGAATCTTCTTTACATGGGTTTCAATGAGAAATATAATAATTAGAGAATCCTAATTTTTGATGTAACTACTTCTGGTTAAAACTAATCATATGACGTCATTCCTCACTATTTACAGTACGAGGGTTAAAAGTTACCCATAAATCAGTCTATCCAGAATTATGCTCTGTCCAAAATTGTGAAGGCATGCATCGGATCTTCTTTACATGGGTTTCAATGAGAAATATCCTAATAATTGAAGATTCCTAATTTTTGATGTAACTACTTCTGGTTAAAACTATAGCCTCTAGACCTGTCCCTCTGCCTTTCTTTGGCACTACTAGCTACTCACGCCCCCTCCCGAAATGCCTAAATGGTGTCAAGGAAGAGAACCATTATAGTGTACAAACCAGAATTATTAGAATATCCAACTGCGGAAGTACTCAAATCTTCCCAGTCAGTGTCCAAAGTTTTAGAGTCTGAAGAATCATCATCAACTATGGCATCTACGTCTGGTTTCCATTCCAATAATACCATTCCATGCTGATTTAAAAATAAAATATGTCAAAATTTCACATATTCATTCAATGTATGATTCAGGGTGACCACTGAAAATTAGAAAATCCTATATAGGAAATTTCTTTGCGAAATATAGGAAAATATAGGAAGAATTTTTTGTAAAATATAGGATAAAATAAGAAGAAATAAGTGTAAATTATATGATTAAATAGGAAAATAATTAAAAGTAGGAACCATGTTTATTATTGGATCACAACTCTCGCCACCGGTTTAAGCATGGTATTAATATGATCCAATCGCTTAAATAGTATGGAATTTTACAGACTACTTTAACTGGAAAATGCACAGTTAAGCTAAAATAATCTTATACAGCCACAGCTGACAGTATTTATAACTTTACCCTTAACTAGAGATTTTGAGTAGAAATATAGGAGATTATATAGGAATTGCCATCAAATTATAAGAGAAAATAGGAAGGAGATGAAGATATAGGAAAAAAATAGGTCACCCTGATGATTAAATCAAATGTGTTAAAATTACTCTTTCGTAAACGGATATAGATCCTTTACAAAACTGTTCGGACTTGTGATGGCTGGCCAATAATACTTTGACATCGGTATGATTGTACAAGAGCTAGTGTAAAAACAAAAAGGTTTAATGAAGATATAGTTCAAGCAAGAACTCATTCTTTATGATGATTAATCATTACTGAGGGGCCTAGTTTAATGTATCACTTTTTTGATCTACGTTATCAAAGACCTAAGAAAAATAGCAACTCTTATTTTTAAGTACCATCTAAATATGAAAGAAAAGGTTTTAAAGAAGTCTTTTTCTATAAAAAAGCATGTACTGCCTGTGTTTGAATTTACAAAAAGATGTCTGGTCAATATGCACTCTTGCAGAATCCCTCTTCCCTTACCGAAAAAAGTTAGTCTGATCTGAAGATGTCTTCAAGAACACTACAAAAGACCTCTTAAGACTGCATAAGACACCCGAAAGACTTCCCCAAGACCTCTTAAGACTATCTTTTTTTGGTAAGGGTTGCACGTGTAAAATATAATTTTATTACAAACACACGACTCTAAATTGAATGGAAGAGAGAGTTTTAACGTATTGACAATGCTTAACGAGCATTTTATGTTAAATATAATTTTTTTTTTTGTGGATTAAATAATTCTTATATGAAGGAAAACCCCGTTTTGAACAGCTGCAGTCGTTATATCTAGGATAACTAGCCTTTTATATGGGTTTCTTTCAGTTCACATAGTCAAAAGGTTTCCTAACCTTACTGAAAAAAGTTAGTCAGATCTGAAGAGGTCCTCAAGAACACTACAAAGGTGCAAAAGACATTTTAAAGACTTCACTACGACTTCTTGACGTAATGAAAGACCTCTTAAGACTACATAAGACACCCGAAAGACTTTTTCAAGACCTCTTAGTAAGAGGCATTCCCCATTTTTCCAATACTGTAAGTTTAATAATAATAATATACTAATAAAGGCTTTTATTGGATATCCCCCATCAGCTTAAAGCTGATTTCCAGGGGGGTCCGATGAATTTTACAAAGTACAAAAAGGTTTTGGACTTAATTATAGCCTGGTCTCCCTATTTTGAATCACTTGAGGGGAGAAAACAAAAAAACATTCACCAAACATCTAATACACCAGTTTGCTCTTCCACTGTGTGCATGCCCTCGCTCGAAACGCTTACTAGTGGCGAAAAAAAAACGTTCACTTGGTGAGGCGCGCGTAGTATCCCGCGTATTACCCCATGCAGGTTTTTTTCCCTGCCATTTTCACCAAGTGAAAGTTCGCCCTATGCCGCTATGGCACCCCAAGTAAAGGCTAAATGGTGTATTAGATGGCAGAGAAAAGTCCTTATCTTATCAATGTTTTTGAATATTGATGTACGTGTGTTTGCTGAATTTCCATTTTCCCCTATATGAGGTATAACATTGTTATCAATCTGCCTTAGGTTATATATAACTATTATCAACAACCGAATAGTCATATCAGTCATCTTTTTATAAAAGAAGGTGTATGGTTTAAAATTCTAACCGCGCTACGCATTTCTTAGAATTTCTCAACAATGGCTACAAATGGAAATTTGATGAAGAAAATTGTGTACATGTATCTTCAACAAAAGGGAGAATTTTCAGTTTTTATGGAAAAAGACGAAATTCGTGTTGCGATTGAAAGTACACAAGATGCTAATGGATACACCTTTTTGAGTATGATCTTAAAATACAGCTTCATGCCAACCCATAACTTCCAATTTGAAATACTCGATAAGTACGGGCACTCAGCGTTTTGTTTTCACGGACAATTAAGCTCCTCATACTCAATGAGTCTTTATCGCTTTTGCAATTTAACAACGTTAAAACAATGTAATTCTAACATAGAATCGACCTACTTAAATAATTCGCTGTTGTGCCCAAATCACGTTAAAATTGCTTTCAGCGTTTGGAATATAAAACCGACGTTTCCACAAAGTGTTGTCAAGAGAGCAACAACCAATGGGGAGAATGCGCCAACTATGGAATCATTGAGATTACTACTAAACGAAGAAGCTTTCAATGATTCGGATATTGAAACCGAAAAACTTGTCATGATTAAACGCTTAAGCACAGAAGCGTTGCAGAGCGTAATTAAAGTAAGTAACGCAGTCACTATCCTACAACTAGCTCAGAAGTACGATGAGGAACGACTGAAGAAAGCTACGGTAGACTTCATCATAGCTAATTTGCAAGAAGTAATGGAAACTGATGGATGGAAAAACATTCCCGAAGCTATGGGAAAACAATTATTGGCAGCTGTTTTAATTTCTTTGGGACCAGCAAAAGCTAAACTCGAATCCGTAGACTAAAATATTACACAAAAAAAAAAAAAAAAAAAAAACTTGAAAATTTTTGATTATCAATCAAAATTTGTATATTTAGATGTAGCGACAAATAAAATTGATGAAAACTAAATTGCATCGCTTTCCTTTCGCCAAATTTTAACATTAATAGCTGAAAGGGCTTAGCATGGAACTGTTACTCTCTACATCAAAATAGTCCTCAGTTTCTTTTTTAGGCATTTTTTAGGATAAAACGTTAAATTCTTACAACAGCCCAACAGCGAGTCTAGTCTAGTCTGGGCTGAGATTCAAGGGTTTTTGTTTCTTACTTTTAGTTTCAGTTTTGCACTTTATAATTTTGAAGTATATTTATAGTTTTAGTTTAAGCGATTAAAGTGAAGCATGGGAATGTCAATGTATTATGTTTTGACAGCTTTGAAGGCTAACCTTAGTAATTTTTCTTCGGTCTTAGCCGATGAATAACCACCTCTTTCTATTTCAGTGGCTTTTATTTTTATAGCAGTAAAAGTTTTCTATATAAACATAATGAACTAGGTCTAGGTAGTAGCAAGAAGGATCAGACAAGGAGAGGAAAAGTGGGGTTGCGTTGAGTTAGAGAGAGAAGGAGCCAACCTCCCACTCGGGTGGAAAGGGGGATAGGAGATTCTAGAGGTAAACTGTTGTCACGTGGTCGCTAGCGTCGTCGGCTACTACGCGTCTCATAAAGGATACGTTTTACCCACGTGACAACAATTTACCACGAAGCATCTCTACCCCCGACTGTCCCCCGTTCTCCCAGAGTGCGAGTTTAGGGCGAAGCAGTAGGAACCTCGCCATTCCCACTTTTCCTCTCCTTGTCTGATCCTTCTTGGTAGTAGGTATACGAAGGAAATCCATTTTCAGAGCTACTATATTTTGGAGGGAGCAATCAAAATGTTTTGGGAGTGGGCAAGTTCGACATTGCAAGGGCAACTGAATTTATTGCAGGGGGCAAGATCAACATTGGAGGGGCAATACCTCCTGTGCCCCAACAGTTGTTACGCCCCTGGGCTATACCTCGAGAGAGAAGTCAAAACCAATATGTGCATATTCAAGACCTAATGTCGGGACAGTAACATGAATAGAGTTACTTGATTTTATGACAACAAAGCAACATTTCAACAAGATATCCAAAAGCACCATTTATTCAATAATTCCAGGAATCCCTTACTGAAGAGGTCCTCAAGACTTCTTGACATAATGAGAGTCTTCCCCAAGATCTCTTAAGACTACATAAGACACCCGAAAGACTTCCCCAAGACCTTTTAAGACTTAACTTTTTTTGGTAAGGGAAAGTACGGGGTCTTTCTATCAATCCGAGAGAAGACAATCTTTTCTTTGAAGTAGATGGAATCCTAAATTCATACGCTCAAATCGTCCAACAAGTATATTTATCCAAATTGGTTTCATTGCTCCATTTACACTCAGAATCAAAATGCTGTAGCAAGAAATATGGCAAAATCGGACATAACTGGGACAGAGCTTCCTAAGGAAATTTGCGGATTAAAGGAAGGCATGGTGCAGTTGATTGAAATTTAATCACTGAAGATCCCGAGTTTTTTTTACCAGGCACAGGGTAAAAAATAAGTCATAATTATGAAATTCATTGTTTCACCAAAGAAAGTCAACGAGAGTATGGTCCAGTTGTTTATCTGCGATGTCACAGTTTCCGTATTCATCGGAACTTCATTAACTTCATCAGAATTCATTCTGATTTTCCCTTCAATTTCTTCTCTCGATTATGCCTCGATAGGTCTTCATCAGTGGCAGCATGAATTTATACATCCCTCATGAATATCCATCGGGCTTATACCGCGTCGCCTCCCTTTCGGGGATGGGTGGAGCCTATGGCGGAAATTTGAATCAGTTTTTTTTTTTCTGTTAGATAGTAGCAGACGACGTGTTGTTAAATTCCTATCGGCCTCATGTTCCTATTTTCCTAAATGCGCTTTATTTTTACGATATTAATTGATACTTAAAATTGAAGTTTATAAAGAATAAGAAAAAGAAAAATGATTCTCAAACGAAATCCACGAATAAGAGTGTAAAAAAATTAAGAAAAACAAAGAAACTTGCGTTTAGGAGGTCGGGATTGCATTCCGTCATTTTATAAAAATTAATTTCAAACTTTTTAGCCTTTTAATATCTTAATTTTAAGTAAAATCGGTGAACAAATTCAACAAACCGAAACGTACGAAAATATAGCCACTCTTCTATAAGTTCTATTTTTCTCCCTCATAAGCCAGCCCCCTAATATTCCATCTCCGGTTTCGTTTTTATTGGGTCGAAAAATTACGTCACATGACGTCACTTGTTTGGCGGGAAAATTAGGCTCCTCCTATTACCTTTTGGGAATGGACTATGGGGTAAGGCTCCAATTGGATATTCATGTGGGATGTATAAATTCATGGTGGCAGTTATAAATTTACCATCATAGGTTGAGGGGAAAAGAAGGCGATGCAACTGCAGGGTTAGTATTTGTTGGGCAATCTAAAGTTTTCGTTTGGCACCACTGCTTTATTTGGATCTTAGTTAACATTTGTAGAAAACAATATTAGGATAAATGTTTAGGGTATTTAGTTATTGTGCATTTTGAAGCACCGCTTATAAACAAGACTATTTACGACCATAGTTTCTACACCATTTCAAATAGAATCAGAAATTACTTACCTACTACAGTGATACTATCATTGCACATACAAAACCAAGCCATCAATTTTAAGAAACTCTAAAATTTCGTAATGTAAGAGTTACTTACAATTGTGCTATTGTGTTGAGGCGAATTGCTGGCCATTCTGAGAGCTGTGATTTTATTAGGAATTTAGGATCCAACTCCCAAGGACAAGGTAACTCAGCTACTCACAGTGATTTACAGAGGCAATTGCATCAGTTAAATAAAACGTTATCTAATTGTATCTTATTAAAATATATAAATTGTCAGGAGACTATCTGGTGTGATAATTAGAATTTTGAAACAATAAATATGAAATATTTACGTTATTGCATAAGCACGATACAAACACGCTCAGCTGATCATGAACATGATTCGATAAAAGGCTTCCAGGAAAGAAAATGTAATTGGACCAATAAGAACTCAAGAAGAGAGCTTAGAGATGGGTAAGTAGATGGCGTGGAAGAAAAATTTGCAACTACACGACCGGAAATAAGCAGAATTTCCAAAAAACTTCATAATGTCCAATAATTTTATGGAAAATCTACAGGCTCATTCGACAGATGGTATTAAAAATTTAAAACCTTATTTTTTTCTGAATCCTAGAATCAACAAGCATTACCGTTGCAAAAACACCTATTTCTGTGAAATATATGTCCTTTTTTTTCAAAGCACAGGATTTACTAATTTTTTTAAATTAGTTCAGTTGTATCCCGGGCTCCCGGCTATAAGGACCCACAGTGACGGTGGCTTAATACCCGGCACTTCGAACTTAGGCCCTCTGGTTTGTCCTACACTGATTTAATCTCTTCCCTGCGTTAACCATAGCGCCATATCGTACGCGCCCTACAGCAAATTAAATAATAGCCGGGAATTTTATATCTCAAGCAAAAGCCTATGGCGGCTGCGATTTAGTTGTGGGTCCCTCTACAGTATAATTTGCCGATAACGAGTGCAAAAACATTTACTTATTGTTAGGCACCGTTATAAGATGTAGACAAAAAAAAAAAAAAAAAAAAAAAAAAATCTTGCGTCGTCTGCTCATACTAGGGGATGGTCGAACTCCATTTACGGAAACCTGCATATCGAGATGCTAACAGAAAACAAAATAAAACCCACCTGCAGATTTCAAAATTTAAATGGCTAAAGGTTAAATATGTCAAAGAAACGATCAAACGATTCCACCTCTAGCCAAGACGCAAAGAAACCGGCAACCACGAATTATTGGAAACAAGGATTGCTAGCTTCCATGAACGATTCAACGCTTAAAGTTAAAGAGGACGATCAAATAGTTATCATCAGAGATAAGTATCCGAAAGCCAAACATCATTTCTTGGTTTTACCAAAAGAAAATATCCCAAGCTTGAAATCGTTGAAGAAATCCCACATACCGTTATTGAAGCACATGCATCGTGAAGGCCTCAGCTTGGCGGACGAATATGGAGGTGAATTCAAACTGGGGTATCACGCCGTTCCTAGTATGTCTCATTTGCATTTACACGTGATCAGTACCGACATGGATTCGCAGTGCTTGAAACACAAGAAACATTGGAATTCATTTACTACTGATTACTTCATACCTTCTGAAAAAATTATTAAAGAATTAGAAGACACGAGTACTGTCAATTGCGTTACTCAAGCCAAGTCCAAAGAATTGTTAGACACCCCCCTTGCGTGTCACGTGTGCAAAAAGGGGCAGAAAAATATGCCTACATTAAAAACTCACATTAAAGAGCATTTTTGATATTGATGTAATAATGAGAGTACGAATAAATAAATTTACTAGGTATAAATTCTGATTTTAATTTTCTTTGTTGGATATAATTTTAAATTGGAACTTTAGGAATTTCAACCATTGCAGGCGGAGGTGGGTCTACAACTATAGGCTTGATCATCTTGTTGAGGTTATCTCGTCCCAATTAGCAGACGAAAATAGACGGAAGTATCGTAGCCCAGGCTGGGAAATAAGGATAATTTTTAAACTGGACTTGTGGCCAGTAGAGCCCAAGCAGTTTAATTAAAAAACTGGACATTGGCCAGTTACAATTTTCACGAGCTTGACAATCTGTCATTATGACGTAGGACTATGACGTAGGCTAAGAAACAAAACTAAATTTTGGAATTAATTAACTGGCCTTGTGGCCAGTAGACCCCCAAGCATTTAATTTTTAAACTGGCCCAGTTAATTTTTAAACTGGACTTTTGTCCAGTAAAACCGCCTTATTTCCCAGCCTGTCGTAGCCTTTTTGGAGAGACGCAATCGAAATTTGAATACACGAAAAAAGGTGCTTTGACAATTCGCGACTGAAAACTATGGCCCTGTTGAAAACATGATGTGTTGATTCAAAGCATCATGGCTAGAGCCACCGCTAGACACTGGGATAAACATCCAATGAGGCGGGGTGGGGAGAATTAACTAGGTTTTTCCGCGAGGTGGCGTAGGGCTTCAAATTTCTCTCTCTCCTGCATAGTGCCGAATATGGGGGAACTCAAACTTACGGATGAAGAATTAATAGGCTTATGCTATTAGATACAAGGGACGGCTTTCATTTGCTTAAAGGCCTTATCTGCTCTGAAACTTGCCCCTTTAAAATGCTCTTCCCTTACGCACGCAGTCTAGCTTTGACTACACAATTTGTTTCGTACAACGTCGTCTGCTAAGTTAGAAAAAAAGGCGACTTTAAAGGGTTTTGAAAATCGCCGATTGTCCCTTTAAATGCTTCTTCGTATTTACTTGCAGGTGCGACTAGTCGCAAAAGAGGACCTTTTGACCCAAACTCCGTCATTATGGTGATCTGAATAATATTTTCCAGGTAATCTTTGTTAGGGAAAACAAAGCTTAAAAGCTTAAACATGAGTTTTAATTCGTCCATTTATTATTTTATAATAATAAAAATATTTCACAGCCAGAGTTGTAATCAACCACAGAGGGATAGTGGTGGCAAGGAGGATCAGAGAAGGAGAGGAAATGTGGGGACGGCGCGGTTCCTACTGCGTCGGCCTAAACTCCCACTCTGGGAGAACGGGGGTAGAGACGTTTCGTGGTAAAATGTTGTCGCGTGGGTAAAACGAATCCTTTATGAGACGCGCTAGCTAGCGACCACGTGACAACAGTTTACCTCGAGAATTTCCTATCCCCCCTTTCCACCCGAGTGGGAGGTTGGCTCTTCTCTCTCTAACTCAACGCAGCCCCACATTTCCTCTCCTTCTCTGATCCTCCTTGGTGGTGGTTGTCGGAGTACGCGGTATAATTTTGTCACTCTTTGATTTTATCTTCTTAAAATAAAGAGAATAATAATAACAATATGGCCAAGTATATAGAGAAGCCACACCCCGAGAGCCAATTTTGACCGCTATTACACGTAATATCGTGGCAATTAAGCGTAAATAGGCATAGCGTAAATTATATAAGTTAAAGAACATCCGCCGCTACACGAATAGCCCCATTCTTACTATACAAAATGAGCTCTTCCATCTTTAAATAAACCCAACCAAAGTTAAGTATAAATGAAAGTGTTCAGAAATAGAAGCGTTCAGATTTAGGAGGACTGACCATATCTCTATTTAAAACGGAGATCGATCCGAAGAAAAAAGACGCGCGAAAAACGCTTCTAAAGGAGAATCGATTTATTTATTCTCGAAGAAGTACCGAAGTACAAAGCTATAAAAGTAATGAAATTGAAAGGGAGACTGAAAAGGAAAGGCGAATTTATCGTGTCGTCAAATGATTCGCGTTTCATTTCGACGAATTCTCGACGAGATCTACCCCAAAGACAATATCGTTACTTCGCGACGCGTCACCCACTCGTTTTGGAGATTAGGCTACTCGAGTTGCGTTGGTGTTGATGAAAAATGCGCGCCGCTCGCGTTAAAGTCCATTTCACTCTTCCTCGAGTTTATGATGATATTAAACTAATTACTTTTTCTCATTTCTGACTCGTACTCAAACTCCATTAAATTGCCTCGTATATTAACAACCGACTTAAATGTTCGCAAATTTAATGAGAATTGATCGTGTCCGCGTTAAAGTAACTGTAGTTGGGTACGCTGGAACAAAATGTATCTTATTTCTCTGGAAAGACAGCGTCTTCTTTATCGACCAACTATCATTTCGCTCGCTTTGCCGGCAAAGGGTTAGGTCGCAAATAGAGCTAAGGCGCGTTTTATAAGAGCGTATTAATATTAGTATCCGAGCTGGTAAGATCCCGTCGTACGCCACTGCGATTTGATACGAGTACCGCCTAATCACCGATCCTCAGTTCAATAGATTGATAAATAAGGAGTTAAGTCGGGAAGACGTCACCGCTCAGATTGCTCAGCGGTCTGATTAAACTGCGGGGGAGTATTGGGAAGCAGTCCTCAACGCTACGAGAATTCCATCGATCTGGCGTCATTGGCGATAATCGATAATCATGGACAACCGACTCAATGTATCAATATGTTATCCCAAGGTAGGTGCCTAATCTTTTTTCAAAGATTCAAATTCTCATTATCTTCAATCGAGTCGTCCGCGGTGTCGTGGCTACTTTGGATCGGATCTCGATCAAGAATCCATTCAGGTTCCATAAGAATAGCCTCTGGTACCATCCTCCCAAACTTTGTAACAAAAGTTCGTCCGCAATTTTCGCAACATTTGTACGCTTAGATCTTTTTTCGGTCGGCTCCATTTTTATTACCCAAAATATTATGTCAAGGTCGTTAGTGGCTCGGGTTAATAATAGATGTCAGGAGCGATTTACTTTAAAAATCGATTCGAAGCGGACGAACTTTTGCTACAAAGTTTGGGAGGATGGTTATTGAATCGCGGCCCTCCCATATTCTTATGGAACCTGAATTGATTCTTGATCTCGATGAATTTGTGCAAATGAAGAATCGATAAAACATCACTTGATTTTCTTTTTCACCCTCCTGTTTATTTTGGGCAGACGATTTCTGTACATAGTTTTCGATAAAGGGGCAAAAGAAAATTCTACCCCTCTTTCCCAGCTTTACTTTCATTGCGGGGTTGCCAGGAGCTTGTGAGTGCAGTTCATAACAGATCAGTTCCAAAACTGAACTTATGAGTATATAGGGGTGAAGTAGAGTTCGACTGCCTGTTCTTAGATCTCAGGTTTTGGGCAGGAGAGACTCTCACGCCCATCTAGTTGCCTTGACTACGCGCATCACGTGATCACGAATTCTTAACTCTAACCAATAGACGACGAGTTGACAACCTGCGCCAAACTAGTTGCGCGTAAATGTACCACCAGAACGAGGGGAAAACGGGGGGAAAGCTTGTATCTGGGGGACCGAAATTGGTAAGCGCGTTTCAATGGGAAAACAGGCAGTCCAACTCTCCTTCCCCCATTTATCCTCCTAGACTGAACTGCTAGCCTTTCCCTCTGCTTCAGTTTGTACTCACAAACGGCTGGCACACTGGGGGAGCTGCATTTACACCCTTTAGTGCAAACTATGTATAGGTTAGCTAAGGCTAAGTTAGATTAGATTACAACAGAAGCCGATGAAACCCTCCTTTGAAGTCTACTACTCTAATGTTCCATATAGCGCTCCTCTCTGTATTGGTAAAATTCACAATTTTACGAGATCGGAGGGGTCCTACTTCATACCCCCTGTCTACGGAAAATTGGAAATTTTCTCTCTCCACAAACGACGACTTTTTTTGACGAACTCCATGGCTGCTAGAGATATTCGCTCGACGAACTCCCGCTCCGAAAATATCTACCGTTAGGAGGCGTACGAATCGCGCTTTTTGAAACTCACCCATACAGAGAGGGGTAGACAAGACCCGGGAGTAATAGACTTCAAAGGAGGGTTTCATCGGCTTCTGATTACAAGTATACTGCCTTCATATTTTATAAAGACGCGATTTTATTAAGCGTTTTTTTGGGAAAGAGCTGTTTTAGAGAAAGCGGTCTTATTTAAAAACAGCGTTGCGTTCTTTTGGGAAAGCGCTCTCGCTGAGTACACCCTCTGAGCACGATATAAGAACCGACAGCCACTCCCGTAGTAGGGAGATGTGTGCCCTAGCTCGTTTATAAGCGTCAGCCGAGTAGAGTTCTTTGGTGGGCTTGACCATCTTGTTGTATCTTATTTATATAGCTTAACGAGGAAAGACGAGTACGGGTGCTGTACCAGAAGATCATCTCTCATTTTAGGTTGGTATTCATAGTGCCGTCTTTATTTGATTGGAACGCCGATTCCGAATGGCCTCGATCTTAGACAGAGCGTATTCTTTTAGCGGAAACGAAACGAGATTAACCATAAAATATAGCGAGTAATTTAACCCGCGAATAAACTTAGTTTTAACAAGAGTAGAGTTCCATTCGGAGATCACGGGCCGATTCCTACCTTATAAAATCTCCGACGTCGCAACTTAAATATCGATCTTTCGAAACAGAGTCACGAACGTGCTGGAGAAAAAAATATTGGTAAATTCTATTTAATTCGAGTAATCTTTGCGCTTAGCGAAGCCGCGCCTAACGACAGACTTAACTAAAGCGAGGCTTCGCTAATCCACTCTCTTAACGAGGTATTACGGGTACGCGACCGGAAATCATTATTCCCCGGCTGAATCAGCCCAAATAAACTCGATAAGCGCGCCCCGACCTCGAACAATTGGGCCAACACCTTCGTCCGCGGTCGCTTATATCCACGTATCTCCCGAAGACAGAAAATAAATTACGTTCGGTAGTCATCGCTAATTGGATTTTTCAGAAAGTGGGCGGCTATGATTTAAGTTCCCAGAACTTAAATGAGGTAGCTTCGATACTAGATCTGCCAAAACGTGGTTTAAACTACACCCTATTGGCGCCGATTCACTCTTACGAATCGTGGCATTATTTCACCTTCGATCCCCCGCTGGTTTGGAAACATTCCAGTTCACTCGTTGAACTTGACATTCAGGTAAAATGAATTAACATTTTAGAAATAATCATTGGGCTTCGTGCGGGGCTCAATTATATTTGGGAACTACAATCTCAATTCCGAGCAACGTTCTAGAACAGTAGGCGTCGAGTGGTGAAAGGGAGTTGTTAAAGATTAAATTATTTTCCGGAATTGAGATAGAGAAATTCGCTCGCTCCTTTCGCACCATAATGGTCTTAACTATATCCGTTGTCGGTTTCCGATCTCCATCCCGTAGTCCATCTGTTGTTTCTTACTGCTGATGTTTCTGTCCGCCGCCACGATGTACTTGTCGACCAGATGTCTCCGTCACCGGATCCCGACTACCACCGGGTTCGGAAACATTCTCTGGGACTTCGTCGCTTCGTTCTTCTTCGAGCGTAAGACAATCGCGCTTTCTTCAAACACGGATCAACTAACGCGAAAATTGGAAAGCAATAAACGGCGGCTGTCGCTGTTTCCCCAAGTTCGAGCGGAATTTGAAAAATGAGTAAAAGCCGAAGTTTGATAAACTCGATATAAAGTTATTGCAAATTCCGCTCGCAAACGAACACGTGAAATTTCAGGAACTTTGTACGAATGCATCGTTGGATCGCGCCTAGCGCCACGCTTCCACTATTCAATTTGAGCCGGCAAACATCGACCCTAAATACGGTTTACAAAATGTGGCCGCTACCTCTATCATAAGGGAAGCCGTTAGTTAAACCCCGCAACAGTGACAGCCTCTACCTAGATATTTGTCGAATGAACAAATTTTGTTTAACATGTGTCGCAGATGGAGCCCGATTCGAGGGGGCAGACACTCACGAACTCAGGTGTACAAAATTTTAGAACTCTTTGCACTATCAAAGCTGAACTCAGAGTTCATAAGAGTTCGAATTCAATGCACTGCCAAAGCTGTACTCAATGAACTCAGGTGTACAGCGAATTCAAGAGTGTCTGACCCCTCGGCCCGATTATTGTTAGATAGAGCTTCGCCCCGCCAGCGTGGTTCGACGCTGATCGTTTGGTCTCGTTTCAGCCTTCCCCTCGGATTGGGGAATATTGTCGGTTCGTCTGGTTCTCGGTTTCTGGTTGTTGGGCATCACCATATTCTGCAACGAAGTTAACGCCGTCTTCAAGGGGAAACTGTCAGTCAAAGAATACGCCGGCGTCGATACCGAAGAAGACTTGGGCAAGCACGAGTGCAAACTGTGGCATAATGTAAGAAAAAAGTGGGGAGGGAGGGCAGCTCGATTTGGAGATCGCGGCATTCTGATAACTTTTATTGATCGTCGGATAAGGAGGGATTTTATTCGTACAAGGTTTGATGGCCTCTTCTCGGTTGTATTACGAATTTAAACGAGATTTCGCGTCGGGATGGACATTGAGAAGCGTGGCTACATTAATGATAACGAAGTTTCATTTGGGCTAGTCGCTAATTGGGTCTCTTCGTTTCTTACTCGAGATTTTCGCGGCAGTGAAATTTCCTCATTTACGCGATTTTCGAAACAATTCCGACTCGCGTCATTCGATCGAATAAATTACCCGTTCATTCGCGTTTCGACTTCAGCGCCGTCCGCGCTCGGTTAGAAGCGGTTAATACAAAAATTATGAGACTCGGATTCATAATCGATAAGGGTAAAGATAAAGGATAAGATTATAACGAAATGTTATCCAATCTCTTCCAATGGTTGGTCGGTCTTAGCGCGAAGCTAAACTCGAGCCTCGTCGCGCCATCATCGCATCGGGGCCTTTATGGCGGATGCACATGTCGCATTTTCACGCGTGCATAGATTTAGAGTCAGTTCGATCGATTTAGGCGATATTTAAACGATTAGCCGACTACCCGGTTGGCGACTCTTTAATAAACCTACTATAGTTTGGTCTTTGTATTTTTCAGAGTCCAACTGAGAAAGTGTATTGGAGCTCTAGTAAGTAAAACTGTGAATTTCTTATTCCCGCCAAATTTTATCACGGACGTCAGGAACGAGTCGATAACTCGTTACTTACGAGGCCCAGCAGCTCTTCGGGGTTGCCGTCGATACGCTGCACATTAGTCTCGAATTACCCTTATTGCTGATATATTTTCGATGATAGCTTTCGTTTCAAGATGCGTCCGTCTATTTCATCTAGAATACGGAAACCAAACAAAGACCACGCTCATAAGTTTGGTGAATTTCTTCACTGACACGCCCTTCTTTTACATCTCGAAGAAAGCGGCCTGGGATCAATTATGCGTTCAGTTCATATACATGGGAGAGACGGAGTACGATGCCCGAATACACGAAACCATCAAGAACTGGTAAGCGATCCGTTAAAAAACAACTCGACGCGCCTGATTCGAATCGCGACCCGCCTGATACGGCCAATCTCATTTCGCGTTACATAACGGCAGAAGCCGATGAAACCCTCCTTTGAAGTCTATTACTCCCGGGTCTTGTCTACCCCTCTCTGTATGGGTTAGTTTCAAAAAGCGCGATTCGTACGCCACCTAACGGTAGATATTTTCGGAGCGGGAGTTTGTCGAGCGAATATCTCTAGCAGCCTTGGAGTTCGTCAAAAAAACGTCTTCGTTTGTGGAGAGAGAGAATTTCCAATTTTCCGTAGACAGGGGGGTATGAAGTAGGACCCCTCCGATCTCGTAAAATTGTGAATTTTACCCATACAGAGAGGAGCGCTATATGGAACATTAGAGTAGTAGACTTCAAAGGAGGGTTTCATCGGCTTCTGATAACGGCCAACTCGATCATTTCCATATCGTACTCGTTACCTCCCTTTTAGGGCGCTGCGATTGTACGAAGGATCAACTGGGAATACCTTGGAAGCGAAGGAAATTGAATCCAAATTAATCCAGGGACTTGATTCAAACGCCCAATTGTTCACCCCCTACGAAATGGAAGACCTCTCCGTTCCCTTTCGACTCTTCGGCTACGGAATGGCGGCGGGCATCGGCGTCAAATTCGTCGAGACCATCCTGGCCATTTACAACAACAAAAACAAGCGGCAGAAACGAAAACCCCAATAACCCAAATAATAAACACAGCGTGCCACGAGGAAGATTGGGGTCTACGTTCGCGCTTTCACTTTAGTTTCGAAGATCGAAGATTCATTCTTTCATCCTCTGTCTCTGGGATGCAAAATTAAGGCTTTTTGTTAATTAAACATTGGCGATTATTAATATTGACCCTACCCTAAATTAATTTTAATTTCTCCTTTTCGGCGTTTCGTAAAATCAGAAGCCGATGAAACCCTCCTTTGAAGTCTACTACTCTAATGTTCCATATAGCGCTCCTCTCTGTATGGGTAAAATTCCCAATTTTACGAGATCGGAGGGGTCCTACTTCATACCCCCTGTCTATGGAAAATTGGAAATTCTCTCTCTCCACAAACGGCGACGTTTTTTTGACGAACTCCAAGGCAGCTAGAGATATTCGCTTGACGAACTCCCGCTCCGAAAATATCTACCGTTAGGAGGCGTGCGAATCGCACTTTTTGAAACTAACCCATACAGAGAGGGGTAGCCAAGATCCCGGAGTAATAGACTTCAAAGGAGGGTTTCATCGGCTTCTGGTAAAATTAAACGAATCGTAGTACGCTTTGTCAAATTCAAACATTTCGCTATAACTGATCATTAGCGTCACGAACTAATCAAAGATCATTTTCGGGCAAAATATCCTCAAAAATATTCGTAACATTAATATTACGCGTAAAGATTTAAAATATATTACGGAGTGGGTTTTTATTTGTCGAACGAATTTTAAGATTGAAGAAATCCCGTAGCGAGAAACGGCCACGTTTCTCAATTACGACAAAAAGACACTTTAATTATTAATTAACAAATAATAATAATAATTATATTAAAATATCAAAGAGTTGTTTTTAAGGAGTGTCGATGGAAGCGCGGAATTTGTCAATGTTTAGGCCACAGCTTAGAGGCGGATTAGGACCATTCCCGGATTTAATCGGAATTAATTTAATCGAAACGATAATTAATCGAAGGCAATATTGATTGCCTAATTTAATCAGTCTAAATACGATTTAATCAGTCTAAATACGATTTAATCATCCTAAATACGATTTAATCATCCTAAATACGATTTAATCATCCTAAATACGATTTAATCATCCTAAATACGATTTAATCATCCTAAATACGATTTAATCATCCTAAATACGATTTAATCATCCTAAATACGATTTAATCAGTCTAAATACGATTTAATCAGTCTAAATACGATTTAATCACTCTGCATACGATTTAATCACTCTGCATACGATTTAATCACTCTGCATACGATTTAATCACTCTGCATACGATTTAATCAGTCTAAATACGATTTAATCAGTCTAAATACGATTTAATCAGTCTAAATACGATTTAATCAGTCTAAATACGATTTAATCAGTCTAAATACGATTTAATCAGTCTAAATACGATTTAATCAGTCTAAATACGATTTAATCAGTCTAAATACGATTTAATCAGTCTAAATACGATTTAATCAGTCTAAATACGATTTAATCAGTCTAAATACGATTTAATCAGTCTAAATACGATTTAATCAGTCTAAATACGATTTAATCAGTCTAAATACGATTTAATCAGTCTAAATACGATTTAATCAGTCTAAATACGATTTAATCATCCTAAATACGATTTAATCATTTTAAATAAGATTTAATTATTCTCAACATGATTAAATCATTCTTCACATGAATTAATTATTCTAAAGTCTAAACAATAATTAAGTAAAATAAAACTTGAAATTTCCAAGTTAACGCGTTTTGGCTTTTAGGTTTATAAAAACCGAAAAGACCGATTATGATAATGACGACTAACGAGCCCCTGTCTGTGATTGGTTGACTAAAGATGGTGCCACCGATAGTTTAATGCTTTATCAATTTTAAATTAACTTATTTTCCTCAGCCTAAGCTAAGCGTAGTAAAAGAAAAAACTCGTCTGTGTCGAATATCCAGGAATCTTGTTGACCCATTTTAGAACTGTTACCAGGGGATCAGAAACCACTATATTATTACGTTACATTCTTGGGTAATCTAGTTAAAGAAAAATCAATTTGAGTGAAGGAGCCATTCGATTTTCAAGTGCCAATTCTCATTCAAAGCCGACAGTTAACTATTGAATTAAATTTTTTCAAGTTGATTAATATTTAAATTTATATAATTAAGAACTAAAAATTTTTGTAGCTTCAAATTAACTAATACTACACAATGATGAGTGGTGAAACAACTCATATGGCGAATGATGACGTAAGTTTTACAGTTTGTTACATTCACAATTAAAATTTCTACGGACAATAAGAACAATCTAAGCTTAATGGTAATTGGTAAATATTCGTTATAGTTGGTAAATATTCGTTATAGTTGGTAAATATTCGTTATAGTTGGTAAATATTCGTTATAGTTGGTAAATATTCGTTATAGTTGGTAAATATTCGTTATAGTTGGTAAATATTCGTTATAGTTGGTAAATATTCGTTATAGTTGGTAAATATTCGTTATAGTTGGTAAATATTCGTTATAGTTGGTAAATATTCGTTATAGTTGGTAAATATTCGTTATAGTTGGTAAATATTCGTTATAGTTGGTAATTATTCGTTATAGTTGGTAATTATTCGTTATAGTTGGTAATTATTCGTTATAGTTGGTAATTATTCGTTATAGTTGGTAATTATTCGTTATAGTTGGTAATTATTCGTTATAGTTGGTAATTATTCGTTATAGTTGGTAATTATTCGTTATAGTTGGTACATATCCGTTATAGTTGGTACATATTCGTTATAGTTGGTACATATTCGTTATAGTTGGTACATATTCGTTATAGTTGGTAAATATTCGTTATAGTTGGTAAATATTCGTTATAGTTGGTAAATATTCGTTATAGTTGGTAAATATTCGTTATAATTGGTAAATATTCGTTATAGTGGGTAAATATTCGTTATAGTTGGTAAATATTCGTTATAGTTGGTAATTATTCGTTATAGTTGGTAATTATTCGTTATAGTTGGTAATTATTCGTTATAGTTGGTAATTATTCGTTATAGTTGGTAAATATTCGTTATAGTTGGTAAATATTCGTTATAGTTGGTAAATATTCGTTATAGTTGGTAAATATTCGTTATAGTTGGTAAATATTCGTTATAGTTGGTAAAAATTCGTTATAGTTGGTAAATATTCGTTATATATAAAAATTCGTTATATATAAAAATTCGTTATATATAAAAATTCGTTATATAAAAAAATTCGTTATATATAAAAATTCGTTATATATAAATATTATTGGAGTTTTCGTTACAGGAGTATTCGTTATAGAAGTATTCGTTATATAAGTATTCGTTATATAAGTATTCGTTATATAAGTATTCGTTATATAAGTATTCGTTATATAAGTATTCGTTATATAAGTATTCGTTATATAAGTATTCGTTATATAAGTATTCGTTATATGAGTATTCGTTATAGAATAATTCGTTATAGAAGTACAAATAAAATGTCGAGTCTGGAAGCGCGAGAGGAGGGGTTACCGCCTAGTTTGTCTCTCTCGTCATAACTTAGCCAAACAGAATAGGATCAGAATAGGAACTAGGATAGCGACATCTCTTAACAGATCGGCGCGTAAAGAGTGTAACTCAATGGCGCGCTGCGCTTGCAAGTTCGTCTTCAATTTCGAATTTTTTCAAGGGGCGAGCGTCATAAGCTCCAAACAAATGCCCCATTTATCAACTTAGGGGTGATCATTTACTTTTGAATATATTGATAAATGATTTAATATTTCGTTATAATTTAGTGGCATTGAAAAAATGAATAGTCAGTGTTTGCAGGAAGTGATTATGTTACAAATTGATAAATTTGGTTTTTCATATTCGGTTTAATCCTCATTGAAAATTAATGAATATCGAATTTCCTTAAGACAGATTATCCCGCCCTTTGCTATACGGGTCATAAACACCTCGAGGTCAGATAAAAAATTGTTTATAACTCTCATTAATTAAATGATAAGTTTAGCAAAATATGAAATTTCTATAAAACTGATTCGTCGTAAATAACTTTGTTAAAATTATTTGCAGATATTTTATTTTCGGATAAATTAAAATGAAATTTGTATATTCGTATAATTGTTAAATGTATAAGGTTTACCCGAAGATAAGCCTTTGGCGCTTTATCTACGAACAAATTACTCGTTTTCAAACGTATAACGATGGATAAGAAAATTCAAGTTTCCAGAATTAGTCTAAAATATAAGAAAAATATTTTAAATTGACTTTTAATTCGAAGAATATAAATAAAACAACGAAACTATGATTTTAAATCATCTTTTTATTCGTTATTTTTCACGAAAATAAATTTTGAATTTTTTTATCCGAACGTATAACGCGGATAATATTCTAAGATAAGGTTATTTTTGGATAAAAACGGATATGGATTACGTTTTTTTACTTTATCTTGGAATAAGTTAACTCGAATGGAAAAATAGTCTATGTTTTAATCAAACTGATAATATACATCAGAATTTTGTAGATTTTATCCAATTAATAAAAATTATACGAATTCCGAGCTCTACAAAACGTGCGAAATTGCCAAAAGAACCTCTCCTATCTATATAGCCTTAAATCCGCCCGGGGGCTAGAACTATAACAAAAACGTCATGTTTCGAAGGCCTACTAGAATATAAATTTTTTAAATAACCAAATGTTACCGAAACTGGTAAGAACCGGATTATATTGGTCTAGGAATAATGTAAATCATTAATTTTTATGATGATTGTTAGTCAGGGCGTTGCCTTCCCCGTACCGCTAAGATATATTTTCGTAAAAAAAAAAAAAAAATAAATAAAAAAAAAATAATGCGGTTTACTTTCTAATGAATTTAAAATTATACAAAAAAGAGGTTGCTTCGCACCCTTAAAAAGGACCCTTATCTAACACGAATCAAACCCGTGAAGGGACACAAATTAATTAGTAGATATAGTTAGTAGATATAGTCTACTAATCCAAAGATTTTATTATTATCAGAAGCCGATGAAACCCTCCTTTGAAGTCTACTACTCTAATGTTCCTCTCTGTATGGGTAAAATTCCCAATTTTACGAGATCGGAGGGGTCCTACTTCATACCCCCTGTCTACGGAAAATTGGAAATTCTCTCTCTCCACAAACGACGACGTTTTTTTGACGAACTCCGAGGCTGCTAGAGATATTCGCTGGTCGAACTCCCGCTCCGAAAATATCTACCGTTAGGAGGCGTACGAATCGCGCTTTTTGAAACTAACCCATACAGAGAGGGGTAGACAAGACCCGGGAGTAATAGACTTCAAAGGAGGGTTTCATCGGCTTCTGTTATTATTAAATATTTTCCAAAAAACGGATAAATACGACCTAGGTCGTCTTTATCCGTTTTTTGGAAAATATTTAATACGACCAGGTTTGATGTCGATAGATAAATTTAAACCTTGATCTTCAAAATGGTGGGTTTTGTTACTTCTTAGTCCTAGACAATACTATTTCATTCTTAGAATTAAAATTTGACGTTGGTGTTCTCGAAAAGTGGTAACAAAAAATTCACCAAACTAAATTCTGACGAAATCTTGCAACCAAATGATGAAACCAGTTCTAATATAACTAGTCCGTATAAAATGCTAATGGTTCAGATCTCGAGTCACGCCACTTCAGTGAACAACTTTATTTCGTATAGCTATTGAATATTATTTTGAAGGTTCCCTAATAGAACTTCAATGTTCCCTTATTACCAATATAGTTATATTTCAAAGTGCTCAGCTAGTACGCTTTATAACTGAATTAAGGCAGGTTATTTTTTAAACTACAGTTAGCTGGTAAAAGAAATTTAAATAAAATTTAAAACGTCGTCTGATCGGATGCAGATTTACAATTGTTTGAAAGAGCACAAGTTTATCATCGCTAGAACCTCGCTCAGAGAAACCAAGAGATCGGCTAATATTATTTTGTAAGTTACTATTTGTCTTCTTTGTCTTACTTAACTGAAACCCCTTTATGAAAGTCAGTGCCATCTCGTGCTTTTTCATCGTACTAATTAACTCTTCGTACAGCCTTAAGAAATAATTAAAAATATACTATTTTCATTCGAGTTAACTTATTCGTAGATAAAGTAAAAAAAGTAATCCATATCCGTTTTTATCCAAAAATGGTCTTATCTTAGAATATTATCCGCGTTATACGTTCGGATAAAAAAACATTCAAAATTTATTTTCGTGATAAATAACGAATAAAAAGATGATTTAAAATCTTAGTTTCGTTGTTTTATTTATATTCTTCGAATTAAAAGTTAATTTGAAATATTTATCTTATATTTTAGACTAATTTTGGAAACGTGAATTTTCTTATCCATCGTTATACGTTTGAAAACGAGTAATTTGTAGGTAGATAAAGCGGCGAAGGCTTATCTTCGGGTAAACCTTTAACAATTATACGAATATACACATTTCATTGTTTTATTTACAAACAATTTATCCGAAAATAAAATATCTGAAAATATACGAATAACAGAAGATAATGGATATTCTATTCCGAGCTCTTTCTACAGGGATTTACTCGGATTAAAACTTTTAAAACAACTGACAAGTAACTTTATGCCATTTACTTGAACAATGACTTAGCTAAATTAAAAGCTTTCGCATAAACATTGATAATTCGTTTATCTTGATGGGATTCAATCAAAACATCATACGATGATAATTTTCTAGTTTCGATATTAATTATCATCAGAAGTAGATGAAACCCTCCTTTGAAGTCTACTACTCTAATGTTCGATATATCGCTCCTCTCTGTATGAGTAAAATTCCCAATTTTACGAGATCATAGGGGTCCTACTTCATACACCCTGTCTACGGAAAATTGGAAATTCTCTCTCTCCACAAACGACGACGTTTTTTTGACGAACTCCAAGGCGTCTAGAGATATTCGCTGGACGAACTCCCGCTCCGAAAATATCTACCGTTAGGAGGCGTACGAATCGCGCTTTTTGAAACTAACCCATACAGAGAGGGGTAGACAAGACCCGGGAGTAATAGACTTCAAAGGAGGGTTTCATCGGCTTCTGTTATCATAAATTATGCACTTTTGGTTAAAAATAACTTGGTCTCGACACAAAATGTCTCACTGTATTCATTCTTACTAAATGATAAAGCCACACATTCTTGATCTTTGTCGTGTTTGATCTAATTTTGGCCGACACATTGAACTAAATTTAAACATATGTAAATAATTTGACCTCGAACGCGATTAGTATCGACTATGACCTGAATAACTGATACACAGATATTCTTAATGAGCTAACCATTTATCTCAATTAAGATTTAAATATTGTTGTGACGTCGACATGGAAGATAGTTTACAAATTAAGTTTTTATTTTCATTGCTGCTCAGGTCCCGCTCAAGAAAAAAGGCTCCAGTTACATCATGGAAATGGTGGCTGAGAAAACGGCTTCCGTTGTTTTTTCACTTCGAGAAGAAGTCGGAGCTCTCGCCGAAGCATTACGCATTTTTAAGGTAAGTACCACATTGCATTTGGCTGCAGAGATACGTTTCTCTGGAGAAAATTTACTTCTAGCAACGCCCCCTATATTTTATAAAAGCCATTGCACGCTCCTGAAGCAGGAGGGAACTTTAGGTTGTATAGGATTGTCATTTGAATATCCTATATAGGAAATTTCTTTGCGAAATATAATAAAATATAGGAAGAATTTTATGTAAAATATAGGATAAAATAGGAAGAAATAAATGTAAAATTTATGATAAAATAGGAAAATAATTAAAAGTAGGAACCATGCTTATTATTGCATCACAACTCTCTCCACCGGTTTAAACACGGTATTAATATGATCCAATTGCTTAAATAGTATGGAATTTTACAGACTATTTTAACTGGAAAATGTAAAGTTAAGCTAAAATAATCTTATACAGCCACAGCTAACAGTATGATTTATAACTTTACCTTTAACTAGAGATTTTGAGTAGAAATATAGGAGATTATAGGAATTGCCATTAAATTATACTAGAAAATAGGAAGGAGGTGAAAATATAGGAAATATAGTAAAAGTGGTGACCCTGCATTCAGCGATTTTTTAAGATGCGTCTCTTGCGTTTTTAGATGTTAAAAATATTGGAGTTTTATAGGAAGTGTAATAAATATCGAAGAGCAATGGCGACACCATACTCAGTATGCTACAGCTAAGTAGGCTGTAGTCCATTTGTACAATTTGACAGAGGCCCCAAAATTGGAGTAAAAGGGCCCCAAATTTCTCGAAATTTGGCCCTAAAAATGGGGCCTAGGTATACAATCCAACACTTTTAAAAACGTTGGCCGGAGATAACGACGAGCTATCAAATCATACGATCTCTACGAATCCTTGTTAAGCCTACTTTCCGATTCATTTAAACAATTGAAATTGTTGCTAGGGCACGCTAGTTATTCGAAAATCGAACGTAATATGTTTAAATTAATATTCACTCAGCAAATAGGTCTAGGGACATAGGTAGCGTTCCAAAACTTCATAGCACTTAAATCCCGTCACGAGAACAGTCCATGCGTCATTAAAAACGCGTAGATTAGACCAGAAGCCGATGAAACCCTCCTTTGAAGTCTACTACTCCAATGTTCCATATAGCGCTCCTCTCTGTATGGGTAAAATTCCCAATTTTACGAGTTAGAAGGGGTCCTACTTCATCCCCCCCCCTGTCTACGGAAAATTGAAAATTCTCTCTCTCCACAAACGACGACGTTTTTTGGACGAACTCCAAGGCTGCTAGAGATATTCGCTCGACGAGCTCCCGCTCCGAAAACATCTACCGTTAGGAGGCGTACGAATCGCGCCTTTTGAGAATAACCCATACAGAGAGGGGTAGACAATACCCGGGAGTAATAGACTTCAAAGGAGGGTTTCATCGGCTTCTGATTAGACTTATATTAATCAGTTATTGTACTTTTAATAAATGATGTTACCCTTTTTTTATTATAAATTAAGGATAACAAAGTGAACTTACATCACATCGAATCTCGTCCTTCGAAGAGATTTCCTGATTTGTACGAATTCATGGTGATATGCAACCCGGCAACGGGACACTTAAACGAGGCCCTGGACATGATCAAAGAGAGATCCATCTACTTGCAGATCATCTCTAGAGACCATAAGGACAATGCTGGTAGATAATTTGGAAAATAGTTTAAATTTTCAGCTCGTAGTGTTAATTAATATTTCGTTATGCAACTGGTTAATTTTTTTAGACACTGTGCCATGGTTTCCTGGTAAAATTCAAGAGTTGGACAAATTTGCCAATCAGATACTTAGTTACGGAGCAGAACTTGATTGTGACCATCCCGTACGTATATTTAAAATTCGTATTTTTATTAATTGGATAAAATCTACTGAATTATAATGTATGCTATCTGTTTGATTAAATATAGACTATTTTTTATTCGAGTTAACTTATTCAAAGATGAAATAAAAAAAAAATAGAATAATAAAATAAAAAATAATCTATATCCGTTTTTATCCAAAAATGGCCTTCGTGTTATAAGCTCGGATAAAAAAATTCAAAAGGTTTTTATTTTACAAGGGGTTTACGGATAAAGTTTACCGAGAAAGAAGAAAATTCTTTGCTGATATTGCTTTTTTCTACAAACAGTAAGTTTATTTAATTCTAATAAGCATTGAATTAAAATTAATTCGTAGTTAAACGGTAGTAGAGAATTGGTTGTATTTTTAATTAATTTATTCCCTATTTATTATTCATTATTTTTGATCATTTCATTACTTTCATTTATTTACTTCACATTTATTATTTACTTTTATTTATTTTAATTTTTGGAAATATTAATTTTCAATATTTATTCCTCAGTATTTATTTATTATTCATTAATTACGATTAATAATAATTTATTATTTATTAATTACGAATAATAATTATTTATTATTAATTAATTACGAATAATAATTATATACTATTCATTATTCACCATTAATAATTATTTATTCATTATTTACCATTAATAATTATTTATTCATTATTTACCATTAATAATTATTATTCATTATTTACCATTAATAATTATTATTTATTTTTAATACTTAATAATTATTATTTATTTTTAATAATTAATAATTATTATTTATTTTTATTATATTATTCATTAATTATTTCATTATTAATTATTTATTTATTATTTATTTCATTATTAATTATTTATTTATTATTTATTTCATTATTAATTATTTATTATTCATTATTTATATTATTCATTATTTATTTCATTATTAATTATTTATTATTCATTATTTATTTCATTATTAATTATTTATTATTCATTATTTATTTCATTATTAATTATTCATTATTAATTATTCATTATTTATTTCATTATTAATTATTCATTATTAATTATTCATTATTTATTTCATTATTAATTATTCATTATTTATTTTATTATTAATTATTCATTATTTATTTTATTATTAATTATTCATTATTTATTTCATTATTAATTATTTATTATTCAATATTTATTTCATTATTAATTATTTATTATTCATTATTTACTATTAATTATTATTTATAAGTTTTTATAAATTATTCATTATTTACTATTAATTATTATTTATAAGTTTTTATAAATTATTCATTATTTATTTCATTATTAATTTCATAATTAATTATTTATTATTAATTATTCATTACTAATTATAACTTATTTATAATTCTGAATAGTGGGCAAGAAATCCCTAGGGTGGAGTACACGAAAGAAGAAACTGAAACTTGGTAAATATTTACTATGGTTACAATTCCAACAAGCAATGGGGAATTAACATTATTTTATTTATGTTTAAGACATATTAATTAAAACCTAGTTGGGCTTCCTTAACTAGAAGGGAAAGGCTATTTGTGACAGACTAACAAATATTACCGCAGAGTGGGCAATAGACAGATTTAAGGTTTCCATTCTAGCCCAACTGGTTTCCTAACTAAAACACACCCTTTTAAAGAAGCTCGTGTGATATCGATTTTATTTATCGATTTCTGATCGTTTAAATAGGCCTAATCCACTAATGAAAAATTTACGAACAAATATTAAACTAAAAATAAATTTAAAACTTACCCGGAAAATATTCTTAGCGGCATTCATGGAGATCCTGATTTCCAGGCGTATAAGGTCTAGCGACCAATCGAACGCGATTGTAAGTCTCGCGGAGATCTCGCGTGAGCGACGACCTTCACTCATTGGTCGCTAGGACTTACACGGAGGGAATTCAGGATCTCCATGAATCCCGCTAAGCCTATTTTCAGGGTAAGTTTTAAATTTATTTCTATTTTAATATTTGTTTTGTAAACTTTTAATTGGGGGATTAGGCCTATTTAACCGATAAGGAATCGATAAAAAATCATTTGTTATTAGGCTTCATTCTCCCTTAAAATGAAAAAATAAGAGTTTAAAATATTAAAACATAGGCTTCATTATCCTCTGATGTCATAGCTGTTTCTCCCTGAAACTGTTATGTTAAAGTTGGGTCACAAATAGCTAAATTCTGCCAACCGACAGAACTTCATTGAAACCAATTTAATACTAATTTGGAAATGATCACACTATTTCTCAGGGGCAGAGTTTTTCGTGAATTGGTTAAACTCTACCCAACACACGCTTGTCACGAACATAATCATATTTTTCCATTGATGATTGAAAACTGTGGCTACAGATCTGACAACATTCCACAGTTACAAGATGTATCAGACTTTTTAAAAGGTACAAATATAATCTTGATGTTTTACTTAAAAGCGAACTTCAGTACTGTCAAAATACAAGTTAAAAAAAGCTGTTCCATATTTAGCTCATTGTTTCCATTTAATTTAATTTAAATACTTCTTTTAGACTGTACTGGATTTACACTCAGACCAGTAGCTGGTCTTTTAAGTTCCAGGGATTTCTTAGCCGGTTTGGCTTTTAGAGTTTTTCATTCTACGCAGTACATACGTCATCACACTAAGCCTTTTTACACACCAGAACCGTAAGTTAAATACTACAATGCAGTGATTATTAAGAGTTCTAACATACCTTTTTTTTTAAGTGATATTTGCCACGAACTTCTTGGCCACGCTCCTTTATTTGCGGATCCTAGTTTTGCCAGATTCGCCCAAGAGATCGGATTGGCTTCCTTAGGTGCACCCGACGAGTACATTGAAAAACTGGCGACTGTAAGTAAAACGTCACAAATTATATTAGAATCCTAGGGATTACTCACTAATATTACGATTATTTATGATTAGCCGTAACATTTCTGTTAATTTTATCGTTTTATCATTTTATAATTTATCTTTAAATACAATTATATTCAAAAAACACTGTTTTAACCGGAAAAGGATCCACTTGCGCAGGTTTCCCCTTGCGCAGTTTTCCCCTTGCGCAGTTGTCCCCTTGCGCAGTTGTCCCCTTGCGCAGTTTTCCCCTTGCGCAGTTGTCCCCTTGCGCAGTTGCCCCCTTGCGCAGTTGTCCCCTTGCGCAGTTGTCCCCTTGCGCAGTTGTCCCCTTGCGCAGTTGTCCCCTTGCGCAGTTGCCCCTTGCGCAGTTTTCCCCTTGCGCAGTTGTCCCCTTGCGCAGTTGTCCCCTTGCGCAGTTGTCCCCTTGCGCAGTTGTCCCCTTGCGCAGTTGTCCCCTTGCGCAGTTGTCCCCTTGCTCAGTTGTCCCCTTGCGCGGTTGTCCCCTTGTTCGGTTTTCCCCTTGTTCGGTTTTCCCCTTGTTCGGTTTTCCCCTTGAGTAGTTTTCCCCTTGCGTAGTTTTCCCCTTGCGTAGTTTTCCCCTTGCGTAGTTTTCCCCTTGCGTAGTTTCCCCTCGCTCAGTTTTCCCCTCGCTCAGTTTTCCCCTCGCTCAGTTTTCCCCTCGCTCAGTTTTCCCCTCGCTCAGTTTTCCCCTCGCTCAGTTTTCCCCTTGCTCAGTTTTCCCCTTGCTCAGTTTTCCCCTTGCTCAGTTTTCCCCTTGCTCAGTTTTCCCCTTTGCCAGTTGTCCCTTGCGCAGTTTCCCACTTGCGCATTTGTCCCCTTGCGCAGTTGTCCGGAGTTTGGAGGGAAGACAATACAGCCAAGCGGGGCCCATCCCAAATTTCGCCCCTCTCTCCCGATTCAAAATATCATGGAGTCAAAATCACTCGAGCTAGAGAGGGATGATGACTTTTTTATATTTTTAAGTGATGGACCTTTGCTGATAAGGGGCGTTATTTACTTGTATGAAAAAGAGTTATATACTTATGGTGTGGCTAAATCGAACCACAAAAAAACGTCGTTAACGCTGAAAACCTTTGATTTTATCTAATTTACCTTATTTCCAGTGTTTTTGGTTCACGGTGGAATTCGGACTGTGTAAGCAAAATGGACAATTAAAAGCTTACGGGGCTGGTCTACTATCATCTTTCGGAGAACTTCAAGTTAGTATAACTATAACTTGCTTAAAAGCTTCTTCAAGGGGAGTTGACACGAAGTTTAACATTGTATTTCAGTAAAAACACAATTTTTCGAATTTATGCCACCTCCTATTGAACAGATGTATAGTAAAATATTAATTATTAATTAATAAGTTAAAATCATTGTTAACAGTACGCGTTAAGTGGAAAACCGGAAATCCGCCCATTCGAGCCTCAATTAACCGGAAATCAAAAATATCCAATAACCGAATACCAACCAATTTACTTCGTTGCTGAAAGTTTCACTGACTCGCAACAGAAAATGAGGTACTATAAATTTAAATTATCAGAAATCCATAGTCGAAATATCATATATTCAACTCGATTTAAGCCTTAATTGTTCAGAGATGATTCAACCATGGATGTATAAAGAACTAACGTTCATGGATATTGCACTCCGACAAAAACGTGTTAACAGAATTCGCGATGTTCGCTTGCGCCATCTAGTAACGAAGTTTGTCGTTAGATAGGAAGTGTGGCATTTCGTCACATTTGAAATTGGAAAACTGCAGAACGTGCAGACGACAGTTTTAAAACAGGAAATTCGTTTCGCCAAAATTTCCCAAAAAGCGCCTCACTTCCGCCGTCTATAGCGGACGAAATTATCCGAAATCGCGATCTACTGAAAATGCCTTACAGAGGGTACGAGTGCAATATCCATGAACGTTAGTTCTTTATACATCCATGATGATTCAACATAACTGAATAATTTCTTCCTAAGCCTTTGCTGAACTCTTCAAACTTATACTCACACGATTCATCTACACGTTGACCAAAGTAGTTGAGTGAAGAGGTTTTATCGTCCGACCTTTGCTCTTGTCCAAATGTACAAAGCGGAGACAGAATGGAACACATTGCTCAAAATAGTAGTAGGGTTATAACAGAAATTAGGAGCATATATCTCACCATGGCCACTATGAATAGTTGAAAGTTTCGAAAACACACCTAGTTTTACTTGAATTATTACTTGAGCCGCGTTTAATGATGAAACGGAGACACCGAGGCGTTCTCAAGAGACCGTAACTGTATCATTAATTACTTTACTGGTTAAAATTGTTAAATAAGCGAGTAGATATAACAAAAAACAAGTTTAATGGCCTTCGTCAACTCTACTTGACGATTAACGTCACGCCTTATTCCGTTAATTTGGTGAGGCACTGCTGCCATCTAGTTGTAGTAACCGTAGGCGGGAAATACATAAATTGGATATTGATACATCATTGGACCGTTGATAGATACTAGGAGGATATAAGGGTTTTCCCATTGAAACGCGCTTACCAATTTCTGTCACCCAGATACAAGCTTTCGACCCCCTGTTTCCCCCTCGTTCTGGTGGTACATTTACGCGCAACTATTTTGGCGCAGGTTGTCAACTCGTCGTCTATCGGTTAGAGTTAAGAATTCGTGATCACGTGATGCGCATAGTCAACGCAACTAGATGGGCGTGAGAGTCTCTCCTGCCCAAATTCTGAGATCTAAGAACAGGCAGTCGAACTCGCCTTCACCCCTATATACTCCTAGATAGATACACTAACGTCTCCATCTTGAGATTTCCCTAGTCACGTGAGGTAATGGCCTTGAACTGCTCTCGTTTTCAGTCGACGCGCGGGAAAATAAATTTAAACTCTGGAAGGCAGGCGCTTTCTCGTCCTATCTATCAATGGTTCATGGATACAGCAAACTATTTTCCAGATAACTTTACCCACGTTAGAAAATTAATTTTAAACACTAAAATCGTGTTCCATTTTTAGCTCCAAGATTTAATTCATAGACAATAAACTAAAAACTATTCTTGGATCTCTTCTGATATCATGTTTTTACATGATCATGTATTTCTGATTTTATAATTTGATCAATTGTTTCATGTAATTTTCAGGGAATACGCTCTATCAATTCCTAGATCATTTACAGTCCGTTACAATCCATACACCCAAAGTGTGGAGATTTTGGACACAAAGAAACAAGTCGATACGCTTGTCAAAGACATTCAAAGTAAGTTTAAATTTATTACATAGATACGTGTCTAATCACCAAGAAACCTTTTACGGTTCGAGCACGTATAAGATTATAGATCTTATGTTTCGTGCATTATGATAGGGCGAAACGGTTTTTTATAAATATAATGGAGTTGCCATCTTAAAAGGCTTATCCATCTCCACTGTGCCCCTAAAATCGAGCCTCCCTGAAACAAAAAGGACCACTAAAGGGGTGGAAACTGAAATGAACTGGGTTTAAATTGAAATTAAGGAAATAACATGGTCGAGACATTTTACTAGTTTATAGAGGTAATGAAGTTGGTCCTTTAAGGAGGGGTCCAAGGGGCATAGTCTTACTTGAGGGCACACCGACACTATTGGGAGCGCACTGAATTAAAGTGCTAAGGCCGAATGAATGATGGGTTGACTTCAAAAGAGTCGCGTGTATTTTTGACTCCAAAAATCGCTTACTGCAGATAGTTAATTTCTTATGTTTAACAATTTATATAAATTAAATTTCTAGGTGAAATGCAACTTCTAATGGATGCTCTTCACAAAATGCTTTGATATTTTCCGTAAAAAAAGAAAAACTCAATATGATTAAGCAAAATTGCAAATACTACGTGCAGTTACTATGAAAATGTAAATTTCAATTACTTACATCATGTATATTTTCAATAAACTTCTTTACGAATAAAACTACCTATTATGACTAAAAAAAGTACTCATTTGGAATTATAGACTTAATGATTAAAAATATTCTGTCAATGAAATCTCTTGAAATACAGTCTGCGCCCAACGTGCGGCTCGATCCCACGACCCCGAGATTAAGAGTCTCGTGCTCTACCGACAAAGCTAGCCGGGCACGTTGTCTATGGCAAGGACTGAGCTAGCCGGGCACATTGTCGATGGCAAGGATCTGAGTTGATAAATGTTGAGATTTGTCTACGAAAAAAGAAATATCGCCCAACGTTGGGCTCGAACCCACGACCCCGAGATTAAGAGTCTCGTGCTCTACCGACTGAGCAAGCCGGGCACATTGTCTATGGCAAGGACTGAGCAAGCCGGGCACATTGTCTATGGCAAGGACTGAGCAAGCCGGGCACATTGTCTATGGCAAGGACTGAGCAAGCCGGGTACATTGTCGAAGGCAAGGATCTGAGTTGATAAATGTTGAGATTTGTTAACGAAAAAAAAAAATATCGCCGAACGTGGGGCTCGAACCCACGACCCCGAGATTAAGAGTCTCGTGCTCTACCGACTGAGCAAGCCGGGCACATTGTTGAAGGCAAGGATCTGAGTTGATAAATGTTGAGATTTGTTAACGAGAAAAACAAATATCGCCCAACGTGGGGCACGAACCCACGACCCCGAGATTAAGAGTCTCGTGCTCTACCGACTGAGCTAGCCGGGCACATTGTTTATGGCAAGGACTGAGCTAGCCGGGCACATTGTCGATGACAAGGATCTGAGTTGATAAATGTTGAGATTTGTCTACGAAAAAATAAATATCGCCCAACGTGGGGCTCGAACCCACGACCCCGAGATTAAGAGTCTCGTGCTCTACCGACTGAGCTAGCCGGGCACATTGTCTATGGCAAGGACTGAGCTAGCCGGGCACATTGTCGATGACAAGGATCTGAGTTGATAAATGTTGAGA
>OY987239.1:7928003-7938003 GCA_963920705.1 Odiellus spinosus
GGGCTCGAACCCACGACCCCGAGATTAAGAGTCTCGTGCTCTACCGACTGAGCTAGCCGGGCACATTGTCAATGGCAAGGACTGAGCTAGCCGGGCACATTGTCGATGACAAGGATCTGAGTTGACAAATGTTGAGATTTGTCTACGAAAAAATAAATATCGCCCAACGTGGGGCTCGAACCCACGACCCCGAGATTAAGAGTCTCGTGCTCTACCGACTGAGCTAGCCAGGCACATTGTCAATGGCAAGGACTGAGCTAGCCGGGCACATTGTCGATGACAAGGATCTGAGTTGATAAATGTTGAGATTTGTCTACGAAAAAATAAATATCGCCAAACGTGGGGCTCGAACCCACGACCCCGAGATAAAGAGCCTCGTGCTCTACCGACTGTTTTTACTAAGTATGAAATCGATGCACGCTTAACGTCTACATCCCCTTATTTCGCCTCTCACAGACTTAATGGGCCTCTTGATTTTCCATTCCTAGAGACTAGTTGTCTCGTCTCGATGTCGGCAATCCCTAGACTGGTTTTTAATACAAGTTGACTCATAACTACTTTTCTCCTAAAAATACCCGTTATGGGATTGCGACGCGAGTTTCAAGACCTATATGTAGACTAATACATAAATTCGTTTACGCTGTTTCAGGCTTTGTGGTGGTAATACAAAAGTAATAGTGCGACGGCCTGTCTCTCTCTGGTATATAGTGAAAATACAAGTGAACGTAAGCTACGTTCACACGACACTTTTGAACCGTTTCGAACGTTCAAATCTACTTTTTACGATACTAATTTTGTTTCTTGATCAAAGATCAACCCGGATCACCCCAAAATTTTATAATTTAACGGTTAAAAACGTTTTCAAAGTGTGTGAACGCAGTTATTTGTATCACACCCGTTGCTATGGGAAACGCGTTGAGCCTAAATGAGGCAAGATAGCCAATCAGAATGAAAACTAAGAAAGCTCCACTTCTTAATAGATCCGAGCGATGTTGCCACCATTTCGAAATTTCTAACAATTGGGTTGATTCGATTTTTAAAGTGATGCCGACATCGTTTTTTTCGAACGACTATGGGGGTTTTTTTAGCTTTTATGCACTATTTAAATTTTTTGAGAAACTGAAAAACAAATTGGCAAAATAGCCATCCTGCGTTTCCAAAATTATAAATATACCCGCGAGCTGCCGTGGTAAGCATCTGGACCATGATTGGACGAGTAATCGCGCGGTTTCACCCCTAAATTAATCAAGATAAATGGCCGATTCAAGACTAGTTAATTAGTTATTTCGATTTCAACCTTTACCGCTGCTCAACGCTCAAGTAAAGAAGACGACGACAAAGACCACTTAGGCCTTGGCCGCCAAATTTGGAGGGCCAAGTTGAAAGAATTAATAACATAAAATGGTTTGTTACAAATACAAAATTTTACAAATGAGTTATTTTCTTTGACAATTGTAATTTTCTCTGTTGTCATAATATTAACCTAGACCAAAGAGCATCTACCGATTACGTTACACGGAGCTGTTATGGCTCTTTTTGATTCGTGCTTAGTCCTCGGAGCAATTCATGCTGGCTTGTTCGCGACAATAGTCCTCCTTGTCTAGTATAAGCTCTTTGGTTTGATTGAAATATACGTATAAACAGAGTCTGTTTATTCTATCACAAATCAATAACGGTGTTGGTATTGGATATAATTGAAAATTTCCTTCATGTATCAATTTAATCTGTCTGTTATTTCTATGGAAACCGCAAAGCGTCTTTGATGGGATTCAGTGTATCCTTCCTAATTATTGACGAGCTCATATCAAGAATCCATTCAGGTTCCATAAGAATATGGGAGGGCCGCGATTCAATAACCATCCTCCCAAACTTTGTAGCAAAAGTTCGTCCGCTTCGAATCGATTTTTCAAGTAAATCACTCCTGAAATCTATTATTAACCCGCGCCACTAACGACCTTGACATAATATTTTGGGCAATAAAAATGGAGCCGACCGAAAAAAGATCTAAGCGTGCAAATGTTGGGAAAATGGCGGACGAACTTTTGTTACAAAGTTTGGGAGGATGGTACCAGAGGCTAAAGCTATGCTCCCATATTCTTATGGAACCTGAATGGATTCTTGCTCATATCAGATATACGTTCAGTCGCGTTTAAATTCGATAGCTGTGAATATAGTTAATTAGTGAGGAAACAACAGATACGCCTCTGCCGTTCAAAATCCAATCACATTCCACCCTGAAGCATGATTTTTTGCCAAATTTTTTTGAAACAGTTTTTAAAGCTAATATGTGGTCATAACTTGAACACACTTTTCTATGTAGATTATTAATTTAACATTCCTCCTCGACTGTAAAACGACTTATAACAAAAAGGGAACCAGTATTTTAAAGGATTTCGTCTCTCAATCAGTGGACCATCGGAAATGGATGATCGACTCAATGTATCCGTTTTTTACACCCATGTAGGTGTCCACTAAGGCAATAAGATCCGGATGTTTTTTTGGCTATTTTTAAGTGATGGGCTATGACGTAAAACCGAACCTTTGCTGATAGTATTAAGCTAGGAGACTTAACACGCGACAATCTAGAAGGTAAAGACGAAAAAACAATATCTTAATTCATTTTTATACTTAGGGTTACTTTGACAGAAGATCGGATGACCTATATGAGAAGATAAGCACTCATTATAGGTTCGCTACACCATTTTGTTTGATTAACCACGGAGTCAAACACTGCACTCCAAGCTGAACACAGTGAGCACTGGTGTACAACGAAGATAAGTGTCTCAGCCCCGCGCGCTGCTGTCGTGTTAGAACCCATTTAAATAGAAACTCATTAGTAAGAAACTTATCTTCCGCCGCGCAAGGTTATGATATTTTTGACAAGTGATATGCAGGGTTAATTTCGTATCACGACACATAGACTTTGCCCATAATTTGTTTTCTCTACGTTAATTGGCTGAAATATTTCCACATGGACTGCACGTTTTTGTTTTAAAGGGAAGCTTTAACCTTGCAATTTTTTACCAATATGTCCAGAAGCCGATGAAACCCTCCTTTGAAGTCTATTACTCCCTGGTGTTGTCTACCCCTCTCTGTATGGGTTATTCTCAAAAGGCGCGATTCGTACGCCTCCTAACGGTAGATGTTTTCGGAGCGGGAGTTCGTCGAGCGAATATCTCCAGCAGCCTTGGAGTTCGTCCAAAAACGTCGTCGTTTGTGGAGAGAGAGAATTTCCAATTTTCCGTAGACAGGGGGGATAAAGTAGGACCCCTTCTAACTCGTAAAATTGGGAATTTTACCCATACAGAGAGGAGCGCTATATGGAACATTAGTAGTAGACTTCAAAGGAGGGTTTCATCGGCTTCTGATATGTCTAATATCCATCTTTCGAAACAGAGTCAAGAGTGTGGATCATAAAGAACTAAAGGTAAATTACGTTCAATTTAAATCATTTTTCGCTCTAGATGCGATGGGGCTGTTTCTCGGACCATCTCTGAAATAAAGTGATAGACGTTTTCCAGTATTCATTGCATTTTTTCTTTTCAGAAGTTGGGCGGCTATGACTTATTTCCCGATTACATCGAATTAATACTAAATGAAGGAATAATGGGTTTAAACTTTATTCCATTGGCGCCGATTGGCAATTTGGATCCGCAGCATTATTTCACGCTGAACCCCGCGCTGGTGTGGAATAGTTCCAGCGCAATCTTTGACATTGACATTCAGGTAAGACAAACTCGCGATCAAGCGGCGTGATACTCTCCAACTATTGTAACGGCGTTTTTCGTTTCTCGTCCCAGTCAGCGTTGTGTTTCTTACTGCTGATGCTTCTGTCCGCCGGCACGGTTTACTTCTCTACGAGATGTCTCCGAAGAAAGTTTCCGAGAACCAGCGGATTTTGGACAATTCTTTGGGATTATTTCGCTTCTTTGTTCTACGAGCGTAAGACATTCGAGCTTTCTCCAAACCATTCAGCCAATGATTTTCCATCCAATCTTTGTCCACCTAATTATCACATAACCCAATAGTCGTTCACCCAACTATCGCATCCATCCAATTAATGCATTCACCCAATTTTCGTCCACCGAAAAATCAGTTTCTCAATGACCCAATATGGATTCCCCAATTTTCTTTCTGACATTTTGGGTACATCAAGTGGGGTCTGATACTATTAGCCACGCCTTCGCTTCGCTCGACATTAATCTTTCGTATCGTTTCAAGCCTTCCCCTTGGACTCAGGCGTATCGTCGATTCGGTTGGCGCTTGGTTTCTGGTTATTAGGTTTTACCATTTTCAGCAACGAAATCAACGCCGTCTTCAAAGGGAAACTTTCCATCAAAGAATACGCCATTGTCAGAACCGAAGAAGACTTGACCAAGCTAGGTTACAAATTGGAATATGAGGTACTTTAAAGCACTTACGGACGTTTTTAGGAATTGAAGCTGAGGTTTTCATTGTTCTTCGTATTTTCCAGCATACAACATTTAAACGCTATAGCAGCGAAAGTAAGAGAGCTGGGAATAACATTACTCCCGCGTTACTTGGCGATCAGACGACGAAGAGGGACTAAATATCAACCGTAGGCTAAATATAGGGAACTGTCCTTTGTCAGGGGCGTGATAATACCTGAGGGGGGTCTATATAGGCACTCTGTTAAACACCTTTTACCCTATTAGCTCCGGCCAAGTTCAACAAAGGTTTTCCCCGCTAGGTGTTTGGGGGCCCGTTTCACGTTGACTCTGGTGAGCTCAGGTAACAGCGATTCCTGATGAGATTAGAATTGTATTTAAAAGAGTTTAAGGTTTATCAATCCGCCCTTGTTTATCCCAAACGGTAATGATGTTGGACTCTCCTCTTGGTGTCGAATCGCCGAACAAAATATATGATGAAGCAATTCTCGCGTACCTGCCGGTGGTAGAATTACAAATAGTTTTCGCTGAAGACACGTTTATCTATTTGATATAGAATTCAGGAAAATATCGATTTGCTTTGTCTCGAGCGCAGACTTCAGTACATCTGTATATGATTGGTTCT
Organism: Odiellus spinosus; assembly: GCA_963920705.1. NCBI lineage: Eukaryota > Metazoa > Arthropoda > Arachnida > Opiliones > Phalangiidae > Odiellus > Odiellus spinosus. The sequence goes on from OY987239.1 coordinate 7,933,038, forward strand.
ACATGTCGCGTAAACCCACTCTGAAGCTTCGCACACGACTAGTATGGCTGGGTATTAACGAGTCGAGCCCGTTCAAGTACGACCCTCAAATACACGAAACCATCAAGAACTGGTAAGCGACATTAAAACACCACACGGTAAAACATAGAACTCGTGGCCCGATTCAGACACTGCGGGCAATCTGATTTTGGGACAGATTCTTAAATATTAGGTTCACGATTTCCCGACCAAGTTTCATTTTATCCCGCATCATGGAGCCACTCAGAAGAGGCGCGACTACTACCATCTCCCACGGCCAACTTTTATCGGTTCCTTGGTCGTCGCCAGCCCGCCCGCTAAGATCCCTATAGCCGGTACAAATATATTGGGATCTTTTTTCAAGGAGCTGATTAAAGTTGGCCGTTGTCCAATATATAGTATGCTATTACATTTTTCCCGCGAAAATATTTGTCGCGGAAGAAAAATGTGGAATTAATTAATTATTTTTGGGCACTTTCAGTCACCTTTTAGTCTTAAAAAACGTCATTTTAATTCGCCTTTTTTTTAAATGGTTAGTCCAGTGCCTTCTCTAATACTAGCTCTCGAAATACCAGCTACAAAGTTTTTATTTTGGTCAATTTGCAAGTTGTCCGAGATATATGTCACTTTTTTTTTTTTTTTTTTTTTTTTTTTTCGGCGTGTAACGTAACGTCTTTACGCCCGGACAGCGGCCGCGATTGCGAACCAGGTGTGGCGCCAAGGCGTAAGGCCTTGAGCAACTCAGTTATGGTAAGTAACTACGCAGGGATGAGGACTGGGAATTGCCCACGCGACGGAAGGAGATGGGAATGGGGAAGAGGAAGGACCATTCCGTCGCGGACCATTCGCAACACTCCCTATGGGCAAGGGACCTGCGATTCGAGCAGGACAACACCCAGACCTTGTCACTGAGACGCCAGTTTACAGGAGTGCGCCACCACTCCCGGCATACGTAATGAATAACCAATCGCGAGTCTCGCGTCGCTAAGAGCCAATTAGATAAGGCTCTATCGAAGATCGTAGCGACATCTATGAGATAATATAGAGATTTCGAGTTAAATTAACGATTTGATTTAGAAATTATTAATTTTAAATATAAATATTTTAAAATCACCGTTTAACTATTTGACGCTTAAAATAAATCCCAAAAAAACGTTCGCTTGGTGCGGCGCGCGTAGTACCCCGCGTATTACCCCATGCAGGTTTGTTTCCCTGCCATTTTCACCAAGTGAAAGTTCGCCCTATGTCGCTATAGCGCCCCAAGTAATGGCTAAATGGTTTATTTAACTAGCCACAAATATTTGGTAACAAAATTCCGCCAAATAGATAAATATATAAAAGGGAGGAGTCCCTTTTCGTAAGTTGAGCGTCGACGTCACCTGTGACGTTTCTTGTACAGAAACACGGCGCCCGCAGTCAGAATGACAAAATTCTAAAGATCTCTAGTTTTAATCTCAAGCTTAACGCCTGCTTTCTCCGCGCCTGCGCTCTTTATACATCCGGAACTCTAGGGGATGAGTGACGTCTACAGTGACGCGGCCGCTAAACTAACAAGTTGATCAAGCCGAACTGAGCTATTTATATAATCATCTATTATACAGATAAAGATAAAAAACGACATTATTACAAATGCCTACCTTAAAATTCGACCAGATATTACAAAACAACCATCATTTCAACCAATACATTACAAGCGTTACCAAGATATTTAATATGGATACTTCGTAATTTCCATTTTAGGGAACTACGATTGTACGAAGGATCAACTGCATCAACTTACGAACCATATATATATCAAACTGAATACAAAACTAACAATCTCGTTATTAACATCGAGCAATTGTTCACACCCTACGAGATTGCCGATCTGGCACTTCCCTTTAAAATCTACGGATACGGATTGGTAGCGGCATTCGCCAGCAAATTACTCGAAGCAACCCTAGCAGTTTTCAAAAATCGAAAAACGGAACGAAAAATGTTTTAAAAGAAAATTTGAAAATGTCACTTCAGACATCCGAAATCATAACCTGTCCTTCTGGATCTTTGTTCACAAAGACAATTTTGAAATAATATGTCTCTTCAGTCTTACAATATATTGTAAACTTCTATATCAACAGAATTGCTCTTTAAATTTTAATTTAAAAATACAGGAGTAATTATTCTTTCTTGCACACCAATATTCGAAATTAAGTTACAAAATCTAATCAGCACAATGACAGATAACAGAGGTATATAATAACCCCCTTCGGGGGGAAGTATGAAAGCCCCTATACTACCAATGCTAAAAATCACGAACAACAAGAGCCCGCTGCTGACTATCTAGGCCACTAGCTCGCGCTGGACTTCTCAATGTCGCTACTCTAGTAAATGGTCTTTGTATAAACAAGACGGCTCGATTTGTGTTTAGAACTTCCTATCTCGGGAGTCAGGCTGTCTGTTAAATTGGAGTCGAAGGTTGACTTCAGCTCGCGTGTTCCGGAAGTGTGCGTAGGGAAAATTTCGTGAGGTTCAAAAGGGTGTAACTATTTTTTGGGAGTAAAGCGGTGTGTCGATCCGCCGGGCACTCGTTGTTCGTCGATTTTGCCTACCTTTCATACTTCCCCCCGAAGGGGGTTATTATATACCTCTGCAGATAATCACAAAATGAAGTTTTAATTGATGCACGAGCACCGATAAACGGGCCAAAAAACATCTACTGAACGATGAAATAAAAAAAATTGATTGCGAATTTTTCAACAGAGAATTGAAGGTAACCATATAGGCATAGTCAGGACTGATACAAATGATTATATTAAACAAAAAATACTTTAAATAATAATTAAAAAGTTGGAATAAAGTAATTCTTTGAAAATTAAATGATGAGTATTGTTACGAGATATCCCAATGGCGCGGTGCCCCTGGGAGTTCCTCTTCAATTCCAAAATTGTCTATTACGCTGTAATTTACCGCATAATTTACCATTTTACGGTAATTTCCCCCTAAATTACCGTAATTTTAAAGGCAGAATTAATTTTAAAACAGTACACTTTCCTTTTTTCTTAATAGAAACCTTACACTTCAGAAAAATGTTTTTGGCAGAATTGTGAAGCCGGACTCGCGATGGATTTAAATTGATGGAGAGTTTTAGAATAAAAACATCTAAATTTTACAAAAGTTCCAAAATAATCTTGAAAGTATCTTTTAACCGAACTTTCATGAACAAAAATTAATTAATTAATTTTTTACTTTCTCAGTACAATTAAATCAACATAAAAAATGTATTAATAGGATAAAACGAATTATAGGTTTTATGGGTATTATAGGTACTTTGGGAACCCTGTTGTATGTTATTGTCCCTTTAGTACGTTATCCTATAATAATCATCAGTGAAACCGTGTTTCCTCATTACCGTTTATCAAGACTGCCTTGAATAATTATGTAGTTTCAGCACGTAATAAGTTAAGCTCGCATCTATTTCTAACAAAAACAATGGATAGAATAAAGAGTAAGCTTTGTACGCTTTGAGATCTAAGAACAGGCAGTCGAACTCGACTTCACCCCTATATACTCCTAGATAGATACACTAACGTCTCCATCTTGAGATTTCCCTAGTCACGTGAGGTAATGGCCTTGAACGGCTCCCGTTTTCAGTCGACGCGCGGGAAATTAAAATTTAAACGCTGGAAGGCTGGCGCTTTCTCGTCCTATCTATCAATGGTCCATGGATACAGCAAACTATTTTCCAGAATTTATATTAACTTTTATTCTAACTTTACCCACGTTAGAAAATTAATTTTAAACACTAAAATCGTGTTCCATTTTTAGCTCCAAGATTTACTTCATAGACAATAAACTAAAAACTATCCTTGGATCTCTTCTGATATCATGTTTTTACATGATCATGTATTTCTGATTTTATAATTTGATCAATTGTTTCATGTAATTTTCAGGGAATACGCTCTATCAATTCCGAGATCATTTACAGTCCGTTACAATCCATACACCCAAAGTGTGGAGATTTTGGACACAAAGAAACAAGTCGATACGCTTGTCAAAGACATTCAAAGTAAGTTTAAATTTATTACATAGATACGTGTGTAATCACCAAGAAACCTTTTACGGTTCGAGAACGTATAAGATTATAGATCTTATGTTTCGTGCATTATGATAGGGCGAAATGGTTTTTTATAAATATAATGGAGTTGACATCTTAAAAGGCTTAACCATCTCCACTGTGCCCCTAAAATCGAGCCTCCCTGAAACAAAAAGGACCACTAAAAGGGGTGGAAACTGAAATGAACTGGGTTTAAATTGAAATTAAGGAAATAACATGGTCGAGACATTTTACTAGTTTATAGAGGTAATGAAGTTGGTCCTTTAAGGAGGGGTCCAAGGGGCATAGTCTTACCTGAGGGCACACCGACACTATTGGGAGCGCGCTGAATTAAAGTGCTAAGGCCAAATGAATGATGGGTTGACTTCAAAAGAGTCGCGCGTATTTTTGACTCCAAAAATCGCTTACTGCAGATAGTTAATTTCTTATGTTTAAAAATTTATATAAATTAAATTTCTAGGTGAAATGCAACTTCTAATGGATGCTCTTCACAAAATGCTTTGATATTTTCCGTAAAAAAAGAAAAACTCAATATGATTAAGCAAAATTGCAAATACTACGTGCAGTTACTATGAAAATGTAAATTTCAATTACTTACATCATGTATATTTTCAATAAACTTCTTTACGAATAAAACTACCTGTTATGACTAAAAAAAGTACTTATTTGTAATTATAGACTTAATGATTAAAAATATTCTGTCAATGAAATCTCTTGAAAAACTGTCTGCATCCCACGTGGGGCTCGAACCCACGACCCCGAGATTAAGAGTTTCGTGCTCTACCGACTGAGCTAGCCGTGCACATTGTCTATGGCAAGGACTGAGCTAGCCGTGCACATTGTCGATGACAAGGA
>OY987239.1:7948003-7958003 GCA_963920705.1 Odiellus spinosus
AGCCCCGTGCTCTACCGACTGAGCTAGCCGGGCACATTATCTATGGCAAGGACTTAGCTAGCGGGGCACATTGTCGATGACAAGGTTCTGAGTTGATATATGTTGAGATCTGTCTACGAAAAAACAAATATCGTCCAACGTGGGGCTCGAACCCACGACCCCGAGATTATATGCTCTACCGACTGAGCTAGCCGGGCACGTTGTCTATGGCAAGGACTGAGCTAGCCGGGCACATTGTCGATGACAAGGATCTGAGTTGATAAATGTTGAGATTTGTCTACGAAAAAAACAAATATCGCCCAACGTGGGGCTCGAACCCACGACCCCGAGATTAAGAGTCTCGTGCTCTACCGACTGAGCTAGCCGGGCACATTGTCTATGGCAAGGACTGAGCTAGCCGGGCACATTGTCGATGACAAGGTTCTGAGTTGATATATGTTGAGATCTGTCTACGAAAAAACAAATATCGCCCAACATGGGGCTCGAACCCACGACCCCGAGATTGAGAGCCTCGTGCTCTACCGACTGAGCTAGCCAGGCACATTATCTACGGCAAGGACTGAGCCAGCGGGGCACATTGTCGATGACAAGGTTCTGAGTTGATATATGTTGAGATTTGTCTACGAAGAAACAAGTATCGCCCAACATGGTGCTCGAACCCACGACCCCGAGATTAAGAGCCTCGTGCTCTACCGACTGAGCTAGCCAGGCACATTATCTACGGCAAGGACTGAGCCAGCGGGGCACATTGTCGATGACAAGGTTCTGAGTTGATATATGTTGAGATTTGTCTACGAAACAAACAAATATCGCTAAACGTGGGGCTCGAACCCACGACCCCGAGATAAAGAGCCTCGTGCTCTACCGACTGAGCTAGCCGGACACATTATCTATGGCAAGGACTGAGCTAGCCGGGCACATTGTCGATGACAAGGATCTGAGTTGATAAATGTTGAGATTTGTCTACGAAAAAAACAAATATCGCCCAACGTGGGGCTCGAACCCACGACCCCGAGATTAAGAGTCTTGTACTTTGGCCCTGGACCAAAAACTAAACTAAATTAGAACCGATCATTAAATCAAAAATTTGCACCTGTAACAAAATTGAATAGCAGCGTAATTAATTTTTAAGATGACTAAGTACACCCTATTTTATTTTCTATATTAATTGTATAAAAGTCGGCATCAGCTTTCCTTATTACGCGAACTCATCTTGAACAGATGTATAATATAAGCTGTGCCTCATTCCAAGTAAACGTTCTTTCCACTGTTTTTACTAAGTATGAAATCGATGCACGCTTAACGTCTATATCCCCTTATTTCGCCTCTCACAGACTTAATGGGCCTCTTGATTTTCCATTCCTAGAGACTAGTTGTCTCGTCTCGATGTCGGCAATCCCTAGACTGGTTTTTAATACAAGTTGACTCATAACTACTTTTCTCCTAAAAATACCCGTTATGGGATTGCGACGCGAGTTTCTAGACCTATATGTAGACTAATACATAAATTCGTTTACGCTGTTTCAGGCTTTGTGGTGGTAATACAAAAGTGATAGTGCGACGGCCTGTCTCTCTCAATCTCTCTCTGGTATATAGTGAAAATATAAGTGAACGTAAGCTACGTTCACACGACACTTTTGAACCGTTTCGAACGTTCAAATCTACTTTTTACGATACTAATTTTGTTTCTTGATCAAAGATCAACCCGGATCACCCCAAAATTTTATAATTTAACGGTTAAAAACGTTTTCAAAGTGTGTGAACGCGGTTATTTGTATCACACCCGTTGCTATGGGAAACGCGTTGAGCCTAAATGAGGCAAGATAGCCAATCAGAATGAAAACTAAGAAAGCGCCACTTCTTAATAGATCCGAGCGATGTTGTCACAATTTCGAAATTTCTAACAATTGGGTTGATTCGATTTTACAAGTGATGCCGACACCGTTTTTGTCGAACGACTATGTTTTTTTTTTTTTTTTTAGCTTTTATGCACTATTTAAATTTTTTGAGAAACTGAAAAACAAATTGGCAAAATAGCCATCCTGCGTTTCCAAAATTGTAAATAAACCCGCGAGCTGACGTGATAAGCATCTGGACCATGATTGGACGAGTAATCGCGCGGTTTCGCCCCTAAATTGATCAAGATAAATGGCCGTTTCAAGACTAGTAGTATTTACAATTTAGTTATTTCGATTTCAACCTTTACCGCTGTTCAAGTAAAGAAGACGACGACAAAGACCACTTAGGCCTTGGCCGCCAAATTTAGAGGGCCAAGTTGAAAGAATGGTTTGTTACAAATACAAAATTATACAAAGGAGTTATTTTCTTTGACTCGCCAATGACTTTTAGTCGAAGATCTAGTCACGTGTCTTAGGTTATGATGTATATTTTGCGCGGAATTGTACCTAAACACTAGAAAGATATTATTTTTAACCCATTTAGAAAGGTCAAAATGGAGGAAATTGGGTTCAACCGTAGAGGTTCTTTGTCAAAATATGCAAATATTTGCTTAAAAAATTTAACAGAACATTAAAATCGTTTTCAAGCTACATTTTTAAATTTTACTGTTCCGATAATTTTGTTATGACATTAGATTTTGAAGTGATAAAAATAGGTGACAGCCTCAATTTGATAAACGAGAAATGTAATTTTCTCTGTTGTCATAATATTAACCTAGACCAAAGAGCATTTACCGTATACGTTACACGGAACTGTTATGGCTCTTTTTGATTCGTGCTTAGTCCTCGGAGCAATTCATGCTGGCTTGTTCGCGACAATAGCCCTCCTTGTCTAGTATAAGCTCTTTGGTTTGATTGGAATATACGTATAAACAGAGTCTGTTTATTCTATCACAAATCAATAACGGTGTTGGTAAGGGATAAAATTGAAAATTTCCTTCATATACCAATTTAATCTGCCTGTTATTTCTATGGAAACCGCAAAGCGTCTTTGATGGGATTCAGTGTATCCTTCCTAATTATTGACGAGCTCATATCAGATATACGTTCAGTCGCGTTTAAATTCGATAGCTGTGAATATAGTTAATTAGTGAGAAAACAACAGATACCCCTCTGTCGTTCAAAATCCAAACACATTCCACTTTTGCCAAACTTTTTTGAAACAGTTTTTAAAGCTAATATGTGGTCATAACTTGAACACACTTTTCTATGTAGATTATTAATTTAACATTGAAAATAACGTCGTGTAATACCCTTTCCAGACGAGGCGTAACTAGCCGGTTTAATCAGATTTAACCGAGGTTTAATCACAATTAAACGAGGTTCATGGAACTGAGAAAGCTACGTAAACCTCAGTTAAATCGGATTAAACTACGGCTAATTACGTCTCGTCTTATTACTAGGTTCCTCCTCGACTAATAACATAAAGGGAACCAGTATTTTAAAGGATTTCGTCTCTCAATCAGGGGACCTTCGGAAATGGATGATCGACTCAATGTATCCGTTTTTTACACCCATGTAGGTGTCCACTAAGGCAATTACTATTTTCTATTAGATCCGGATGTTTTTTTGGCTGATAGTATTAAGCTAGGAGACTTAACACGCCAAAATTACGTCCGCTTCTAAGCGTGTGCGACAGTTTAGAAGGTAAAGACGAAAAAACAAAATCTTAATTCATTTTTATACTTAGGGTAGCTTTGACAGAAGATCGGATGACCTATTTGAGAAGATAAGCACTCATTATAGGTTCGCTACACCATTTTATTTGATTAACCACGGAGTCAAACACTGCACTGTCACAGCCATGCACTCCAAGCTGAACTCAAAGCACTATCAAAGCTGAACTCAGTGAGCACTGGTGTACAACGAAGATAAGTGTCTCTGCCCCGCGCGCTGCTGTCAACTCATTAGTAAGAAACTTATCTTCCACCGCGCAAGGTTATGATATTTTTGACAAGTGATATGCAGGGTTAATTTCGTATCACGACACATAGACTTTGCCCATAAATTGTTTTCTCTACGTTAATTGGCTGAAATATTTCCACATGGACTGCACGTTTTTGTTTTAAAGGGAAGCTTGGACCTTGCAATTTTTTACCAATATGTCTAATATCCATCTTTCGAAACAGAGTCAAGAGTGTGGATCATAAAGAACTAAAGGTAAATTACGTTTAATTTAAATCATTTTTCGCTCTAGATGGTAGTAGATGCGATGGGGCTGTTTCTCGGACCATCTCTGAAATAAAGTGATAGACGTTTTTCAGTATTCATTGCATTTTTTTTTCCAGAAGTTGGGCGGCTATGACTTATATCCCGAGAACATCGATAGAATAATAAATGAAAGAATAATTGGTTTAAACGTTATTCCATTGGCGCCGATTGGCAATTTGGATCCGCAGCATTATTACACGATGAACCCCCCGCTGGTGTGGAATAGTTCCGGTGCAATCTTTGACATTGACATTCAGGTAAGACAAACTCGCGATCAAGCGGCGTGATACTCTCCAACTATTGTAACGGCGTTTTTCGTTTCTCGTCCCAGTCAGCGTTGTGTTTCTTACTGCTGATGCTTCTGTCCGCCGGCACGGTTTACTTCTCTACGAGATGTCTCCGAAGAAAGTTTCCGAGAACCAGCGGATTTTGGACAATTCTTTGGGATTATTTCGCTTCTTTGTTCTACGAGCGTAAGATATTCGAACTTTCTCCAAACCATTCAGCCAATGATTTTCCACCCAATCTTTGTCCACCTAATTATCACATAACCCAATAGTCGTTCACCCAACTATCGCATCCATCCAATTAATGCATTCACCCAATTTTCGTCCACCGAAAAATCAGTTTCTCAATGACCCAATATGGATTCCCCAATTTTCTTTCTGACATTTTGGGTACATCAAGTGGGGTCTGATACTATTAGCCACGCCTTCGCTTCGCTCGACATTAATCTTTCGTATCGTTTCAAGCCTTCCCCTTGGACTCAGGCGTATCGTCGATTCGGTTGGCGCTTGGTTTCTGGTTATTAGGTTTTACCATTTTCAGCAACGAAATCAACGCCGTCTTCAAAGGGAAACTTTCCATCAAAGAATACGCCATTGTCAGAACCGAAGAAGACTTGACCAAGCTAGGTTACAAATTGGAATATGAGGTACTTTAAAGCACTTACGGACGTTTTTAGGAATTGAAGCTGAGGTTTTCATTGTTCTTCGTATTTTCCAGCATACAACATTTAAACGCTATAGCAGCGAAAGTAAGAGAGCTGGGAATAACATTACTCCCGCGTTACTTGGCGATCAGACGACGAAGAGGGACTAAATATCAACCGTAGGCTAAATATAGGGAACTGTCCTTTGTCAGGGGCGTGATAATACCTGAGGGGGGTCTATATAGGCACTCTGTTAAACACCTTTTACCCTATTAGCTCCGGCCAAGTTCAACAAAGGTTTTCCCCGCTAGGTGTTTGGGGGCCCGTTTCACGTTGACTCTGGTGAGCTCAGGTAACAGCGATTCCTGATGAGATTAGAATTGTATTTAAAAGAGTTTAAGGTTTATCAATCCGCCCTTGTTTATCCCAAACGGTAATGATGTTGGACTCTCCTCTTGGTGTCGAATCGCCGAACAAAATATATGATGAAGCAATTCTCGCGTACCTGCCGGTGGTAGAATTACAAATAGTTTTCGCTGAAGACACGTTTATCTATTTGATATAGAATTCAGGAAAATATCGATTTGCTTTGTCTCGAGCGCAGACTTCAGTACATCTGTATATGATTGGTTCTACATGTCGCGTAAACCCACTCTGAAGCTTCGCACACGACTAGTATGGCTGGGTATTAACGAGTCGAGCCCGTTCAAGTACGACCCTCAAATACACGAAACCATCAAGAACTGGTAAGCGACATTAAAACACCACACGGTAAAACATAGAACTCGTGGCCCGATTCAGACACTGCGGGCAATCTGATTTTGGGACAGATTCTTAAATATTAGGTTCACGATTTCCCGACCAAGTTTCATTTTATCCCGCATCATGGAGCCACTCAGAAGAGGCGCGACTACTACCATCTCCCACGGCCAACTTTTATCGGTTCCTTGGTCGTCGCCAGCCCGCCCGCTAAGATCCCTATAGCCGGTACAAATATATTGGGATCTTTTTTCAAGGAGCTGATTAAAGTTGGCCGTTGTCCAATATATAGTATGCTATTACATTTTTCCCGCGAAAATATTTGTCGCGGAAGAAAAATGTGGAATTAATTAATTATTTTTGGGCACTTTCAGTCACCTTTTAGTCTTAAAAAACGTCATTTTAATTCGCCTTTTTTTTAAATGGTTAGTCCAGTGCCTTCTCTAATACTAGCTCTCGAAATACCAGCTACAAAGTTTTTATTTTGGTCAATTTGCAAGTTGTCCGAGATATATGTCACTTTTTTTTTTTTTTTTTTTTTTTTTTTTCGGCGTGTAACGTAACGTCTTTACGCCCGGACAGCGGCCGCGATTGCGAACCAGGTGTGGCGCCAAGGCGTAAGGCCTTGAGCAACTCAGTTATGGTAAGTAACTACGCAGGGATGAGGACTGGGAATTGCCCACGCGACGGAAGGAGATGGGAATGGGGAAGAGGAAGGACCATTCCGTCGCGGACCATTCGCAACACTCCCTATGGGCAAGGGACCTGCGATTCGAGCAGGACAACACCCAGACCTTGTCACTGAGACGCCAGTTTACAGGAGTGCGCCACCACTCCCGGCATACGTAATGAATAACCAATCGCGAGTCTCGCGTCGCTAAGAGCCAATTAGATAAGGCTCTATCGAAGATCGTAGCGACATCTATGAGATAATATAGAGATTTCGAGTTAAATTAACGATTTGATTTAGAAATTATTAATTTTAAATATAAATATTTTAAAATCACCGTTTAACTATTTGACGCTTAAAATAAATCCCAAAAAAACGTTCGCTTGGTGCGGCGCGCGTAGTACCCCGCGTATTACCCCATGCAGGTTTGTTTCCCTGCCATTTTCACCAAGTGAAAGTTCGCCCTATGTCGCTATAGCGCCCCAAGTAATGGCTAAATGGTTTATTTAACTAGCCACAAATATTTGGTAACAAAATTCCGCCAAATAGATAAATATATAAAAGGGAGGAGTCCCTTTTCGTAAGTTGAGCGTCGACGTCACCTGTGACGTTTCTTGTACAGAAACACGGCGCCCGCAGTCAGAATGACAAAATTCTAAAGATCTCTAGTTTTAATCTCAAGCTTAACGCCTGCTTTCTCCGCGCCTGCGCTCTTTATACATCCGGAACTCTAGGGGATGAGTGACGTCTACAGTGACGCGGCCGCTAAACTAACAAGTTGATCAAGCCGAACTGAGCTATTTATATAATCATCTATTATACAGATAAAGATAAAAAACGACATTATTACAAATGCCTACCTTAAAATTCGACCAGATATTACAAAACAACCATCATTTCAACCAATACATTACAAGCGTTACCAAGATATTTAATATGGATACTTCGTAATTTCCATTTTAGGGAACTACGATTGTACGAAGGATCAACTGCATCAACTTACGAACCATATATATATCAAACTGAATACAAAACTAACAATCTCGTTATTAACATCGAGCAATTGTTCACACCCTACGAGATTGCCGATCTGGCACTTCCCTTTAAAATCTACGGATACGGATTGGTAGCGGCATTCGCCAGCAAATTACTCGAAGCAACCCTAGCAGTTTTCAAAAATCGAAAAACGGAACGAAAAATGTTTTAAAAGAAAATTTGAAAATGTCACTTCAGACATCCGAAATCATAACCTGTCCTTCTGGATCTTTGTTCACAAAGACAATTTTGAAATAATATGTCTCTTCAGTCTTACAATATATTGTAAACTTCTATATCAACAGAATTGCTCTTTAAATTTTAATTTAAAAATACAGGAGTAATTATTCTTTCTTGCACACCAATATTCGAAATTAAGTTACAAAATCTAATCAGCACAATGACAGATAACAGAGGTATATAATAACCCCCTTCGGGGGGAAGTATGAAAGCCCCTATACTACCAATGCTAAAAATCACGAACAACAAGAGCCCGCTGCTGACTATCTAGGCCACTAGCTCGCGCTGGACTTCTCAATGTCGCTACTCTAGTAAATGGTCTTTGTATAAACAAGACGGCTCGATTTGTGTTTAGAACTTCCTATCTCGGGAGTCAGGCTGTCTGTTAAATTGGAGTCGAAGGTTGACTTCAGCTCGCGTGTTCCGGAAGTGTGCGTAGGGAAAATTTCGTGAGGTTCAAAAGGGTGTAACTATTTTTTGGGAGTAAAGCGGTGTGTCGATCCGCCGGGCACTCGTTGTTCGTCGATTTTGCCTACCTTTCATACTTCCCCCCGAAGGGGGTTATTATATACCTCTGCAGATAATCACAAAATGAAGTTTTAATTGATGCACGAGCACCGATAAACGGGCCAAAAAACATCTACTGAACGATGAAATAAAAAAAATTGATTGCGAATTTTTCAACAGAGAATTGAAGGTAACCATATAGGCATAGTCAGGACTGATACAAATGATTATATTAAACAAAAAATACTTTAAATAATAATTAAAAAGTTGGAATAAAGTAATTCTTTGAAAATTAAATGATGAGTATTGTTACGAGATATCCCAATGGCGCGGTGCCCCTGGGAGTTCCTCTTCAATTCCAAAATTGTCTATTACGCTGTAATTTACCGCATAATTTACCATTTTACGGTAATTTCCCCCTAAATTACCGTAATTTTAAAGGCAGAATTAATTTTAAAACAGTACGCTTTCCTTTTTTCTTAATAGAAACCTTACACTTCAGAAAAATGTTTTTGGCAGAATTGTGAAGCCGGACTCGCGATGGATTTAAATTGATGGAGAGTTTTAGAATAAAAACATCTAAATTTTACAAAAGTTCCAAAATAATCTTGAAAGTATCTTTTAACCGAACTTTCATGAACAAAAATTAATTAATTAATTTTTTACTTTCTCAGTACAATTAAATCAACATAAAAAATGTATTAATAGGATAAAACGAATTATAGGTTTTATGGGTATTATAGGTACTTTGGGAACCCTGTTGTATGTTATTGTCCCTTTAGTACGTTATCCTATAATAATCATCAGTGAAACCGTGTTTCCTCATTACCGTTTATCAAGACTGCCTTGAATAATTATGTAGTTTCAGCACGTAATAAGTTAAGCTCGCATCTATTTCTAACAAAAACAATGGATAGAATAAAGAGTAAGCTTTGTACGCTTTGAGATCTAAGAACAGGCAGTCGAACTCGACTTCACCCCTATATACTCCTAGATAGATACACTAACGTCTCCATCTTGAGATTTCCCTAGTCACGTGAGGTAATGGCCTTGAACGGCTCCCGTTTTCAGTCGACGCGCGGGAAATTAAAATTTAAACGCTGGAAGGCTGGCGCTTTCTCGTCCTATCTATCAATGGTCCATGGATACAGCAAACTATTTTCCAGAATTTATATTAACTTTTATTCTAACTTTACCCACGTTAGAAAATTAATTTTAAACACTAAAATCGTGTTCCATTTTTAGCTCCAAGATTTACTTCATAGACAATAAACTAAAAACTATCCTTGGATCTCTTCTGATATCATGTTTTTACATGATCATGTATTTCTGATTTTATAATTTGATCAATTGTTTCATGTAATTTTCAGGGAATACGCTCTATCAATTCCGAGATCATTTACAGTCCGTTACAATCCATACACCCAAAGTGTGGAGATTTTGGACACAAAGAAACAAGTCGATACGCTTGTCAAAGACATTCAAAGTAAGTTTAAATTTATTACATAGATACGTGTGTAATCACCAAGAAACCTTTTACGGTTCGAGAACGTATAAGATTATAGATCTTATGTTTCGTGCATTATGATAGGGCGAAATGGTTTTTTATAAATATAATGGAGTTGACATCTTAAAAGGCTTAACCATCTCCACTGTGCCCCTAAAATCGAGCCTCCCTGAAACAAAAAG
>OY987239.1:7973003-7983003 GCA_963920705.1 Odiellus spinosus
TTGTCTATGGCAAGGACTGAGCTAGCCGGGCACATTGTCGATGACAAGGTTCTGAGTTGATATATGTTGAGATCTGTCTACGAAAAAACAAATATCGCCCAACATGGGGCTCGAACCCACGACCCCGAGATTGAGAGCCTCGTGCTCTACCGACTGAGCTAGCCGGGCACATTATCTATGACAAGGACTGAGCTAGCCGGGCGCATTGTCGATGACAAGGTTCTGAGTTGATAAATGTTGAGATTTGTCTACGAAAAAAACAAATATCGCCCAACGTGGGGCTCGAACCCACGACCCCGAGATTAAGAGTCTCGTGCTCTACCGACTGAGCTAGCCGGGCACATTATCTATGACAAGGACTGAGCTAGCCGGGCGCATTGTCGATGACAAGGTTCTGAGTTGATATATGTTGAGATCTGTCTACGAAGAAACAAGTATCGCCCAACATGGTGCTCGAACCCACGACCCCGAGATTAAGAGCCTCGTGCTCTACCGACTGAGCTAGCCAGGCACATTATCTACGGCAAGGACTGAGCCAGCGGGGCACATTGTCGATGACAAGGTTCTGAGTTGATATATGTTGAGATTTGTCTACGAAACAAACAAATATCGCTAAACGTGGGGCTCGAACCCACGACCCCGAGATAAAGAGCCTCGTGCTCTACCGACTGAGCTAGCCGGACACATTATCTATGGCAAGGACTGAGCTAGCCGGGCACATTGTCGATGACAAGGATCTGAGTTGATAAATGTTGAGAT
The DNA here is from genome assembly GCA_963920705.1 of Odiellus spinosus. Lineage (NCBI taxonomy): Eukaryota > Metazoa > Arthropoda > Arachnida > Opiliones > Phalangiidae > Odiellus > Odiellus spinosus. The sequence continues at coordinate 7,973,763 of OY987239.1, forward strand.
TTGTCTACGAAAAAAACAAATATCGCCCAACGTGGGGCTCGAACCCACGACCCCGAGATTAAGAGTCTTGTACTTTGGCCCTGGACCAAAAACTAAACTAAATTAGAACCGATCATTAAATCAAAAATTTGCACCTGTAACAAAATTGAATAGCAGCGTAATTAATTTTTAAGATGACTAAGTACACCCTATTTTATTTTCTATATTAATTGTATAAAAGTCGGCATCAGCTTTCCTTATTACGCGAACTCATCTTGAACAGATGTATAATATAAGCTGTGCCTCATTCCAAGTAAACGTTCTTTCCACTGTTTTTACTAAGTATGAAATCGATGCACGCTTAACGTCTATATCCCCTTATTTCGCCTCTCACAGACTTAATGGGCCTCTTGATTTTCCATTCCTAGAGACTAGTTGTCTCGTCTCGATGTCGGCAATCCCTAGACTGGTTTTTAATACAAGTTGACTCATAACTACTTTTCTCCTAAAAATACCCGTTATGGGATTGCGACGCGAGTTTCTAGACCTATATGTAGACTAATACATAAATTCGTTTACGCTGTTTCAGGCTTTGTGGTGGTAATACAAAAGTAATAGTGCGACGGCCTGTCTCTCTCAATCTCTCTCTGGTATATAGTGAAAATATAAGTGAACGTAAGCTACGTTCACACGACACTTTTGAACCGTTTCGAACGTTCAAATCTACTTTTTACGATACTAATTTTGTTTCTTGATCAAAGATCAACCCGGATCACCCCAAAATTTTATAATTTAACGGTTAAAAACGTTTTCAAAGTGTGTGAACGCGGTTATTTGTATCACACCCGTTGCTATGGGAAACGCGTTGAGCCTAAATGAGGCAAGATAGCCAATCAGAATGAAAACTAAGAAAGCGCCACTTCTTAATAGATCCGAGCGATGTTGTCACAATTTCGAAATTTCTAACAATTGGGTTGATTCGATTTTACAAGTGATGCCGACACCGTTTTTGTCGAACGACTATGTTTTTTTTTTTTTTTTAGCTTTTATGCACTATTTAAATTTTTTGAGAAACTGAAAAACAAATTGGCAAAATAGCCATCCTGCGTTTCCAAAATTGTAAATAAACCCGCGAGCTGACGTGATAAGCATCTGGACCATGATTGGACGAGTAATCGCGCGGTTTCGCCCCTAAATTGATCAAGATAAATGGCCGTTTCAAGACTAGTAGTATTTACAATTTAGTTATTTCGATTTCAACCTTTACCGCTGTTCAAGTAAAGAAGACGACGACAAAGACCACTTAGGCCTTGGCCGCCAAATTTAGAGGGCCAAGTTGAAAGAATGGTTTGTTACAAATACAAAATTATACAAAGGAGTTATTTTCTTTGACTCGCCAATGACTTTTAGTCGAAGATCTAGTCACGTGTCTTAGGTTATGATGTATTGTACCTAAACACTAGAAAGATATTATTTTTAACCCATTTAGAAAGGTCAAAATGGAGGAAATTGGGTTCAACCGTAGAGGTTCTTTGTCAAAATATGCAAATATTTGCTTAAAAAATTTAACAGAACATTAAAATCGTTTTCAAGCTACATTTTTAAATTTTACTGTTCCGATAATTTTGTTATGACATTAGATTTTGAAGTGATAAAAATAGGTGACAGCCTCAATTTGATAAACGAGAAATGTAATTTTCTCTGTTGTCATAATATTAACCTAGACCAAAGAGCATTTACCGTATACGTTACACGGAACTGTTATGGCTCTTTTTGATTCGTGCTTAGTCCTCGGAGCAATTCATGCTGGCTTGTTCGCGACAATAGCCCTCCTTGTCTAGTATAAGCTCTTTGGTTTGATTGGAATATACGTATAAACAGAGTCTGTTTATTCTATCACAAATCAATAACGGTGTTGGTAAGGGATAAAATTGAAAATTTCCTTCATATACCAATTTAATCTGCCTGTTATTTCTATGGAAACCGCAAAGCGTCTTTGATGGGATTCAGTGTATCCTTCCTAATTATTGACGAGCTCATATCAGATATACGTTCAGTCGCGTTTAAATTCGATAGCTGTGAATATAGTTAATTAGTGAGAAAACAACAGATACCCCTCTGTCGTTCAAAATCCAAACACATTCCACTTTTGCCAAACTTTTTTGAAACAGTTTTTAAAGCTAATATGTGGTCATAACTTGAACACACTTTTCTATGTAGATTATTAATTTAACATTGAAAATAACGTCGTGTAATACCCTTTCCAGACGAGGCGTAACTAGCCGGTTTAATCAGATTTAACCGAGGTTTAATCACAATTAAACGAGGTTCATGGAACTGAGAAAGCTACGTAAACCTCAGTTAAATCGGATTAAACTACGGCTAATTACGTCTCGTCTTATTACTAGGTTCCTCCTCGACTAATAACATAAAGGGAACCAGTATTTTAAAGGATTTCGTCTCTCAATCAGGGGACCTTCGGAAATGGATGATCGACTCAATGTATCCGTTTTTTACACCCATGTAGGTGTCCACTAAGGCAATTACTATTTTCTATTAGATCCGGATGTTTTTTTGGCTGATAGTATTAAGCTAGGAGACTTAACACGCCAAAATTACGTCCGCTTCTAAGCGTGTGCGACAGTTTAGAAGGTAAAGACGAAAAAACAAAATCTTAATTCATTTTTATACTTAGGGTAGCTTTGACAGAAGATCGGATGACCTATTTGAGAAGATAAGCACTCATTATAGGTTCGCTACACCATTTTATTTGATTAACCACGGAGTCAAACACTGCACTGTCACAGCCATGCACTCCAAGCTGAACTCAAAGCACTATCAAAGCTGAACTCAGTGAGCACTGGTGTACAACGAAGATAAGTGTCTCTGCCCCGCGCGCTGCTGTCAACTCATTAGTAAGAAACTTATCTTCCACCGCGCAAGGTTATGATATTTTTGACAAGTGATATGCAGGGTTAATTTCGTATCACGACACATAGACTTTGCCCATAAATTGTTTTCTCTACGTTAATTGGCTGAAATATTTCCACATGGACTGCACGTTTTTGTTTTAAAGGGAAGCTTGGACCTTGCAATTTTTTACCAATATGTCTAATATCCATCTTTCGAAACAGAGTCAAGAGTGTGGATCATAAAGAACTAAAGGTAAATTACGTTTAATTTAAATCATTTTTCGCTCTAGATGGTAGTAGATGCGATGGGGCTGTTTCTCGGACCATCTCTGAAATAAAGTGATAGACGTTTTTCAGTATTCATTGCATTTTTTTTTCCAGAAGTTGGGCGGCTATGACTTATATCCCGAGAACATCGATAGAATAATAAATGAAAGAATAATTGGTTTAAACGTTATTCCATTGGCGCCGATTGGCAATTTGGATCCGCAGCATTATTACACGATGAACCCCCCGCTGGTGTGGAATAGTTCCGGTGCAATCTTTGACATTGACATTCAGGTAAGACAAACTCGCGATCAAGCGGCGTGATACTCTCCAACTATTGTAACGGCGTTTTTCGTTTCTCGTCCCAGTCAGCGTTGTGTTTCTTACTGCTGATGCTTCTGTCCGCCGGCACGGTTTACTTCTCTACGAGATGTCTCCGAAGAAAGTTTCCGAGAACCAGCGGATTTTGGACAATTCTTTGGGATTATTTCGCTTCTTTGTTCTACGAGCGTAAGACATTCGAGCTTTCTCCAAACCATTCAGCCAATGATTTTCCATCCAATCTTTGTCCACCTAATTATCACATAACCCAATAGTCGTTCACCCAACTATCGCATCCATCCAATTAATGCATTCACCCAATTTTCGTCCACCGAAAAATCAGTTTCTCAATGACCCAATATGGATTCCCCAATTTTCTTTCTGACATTTTGGGTACATCAAGTGGGGTCTGATACTATTAGCCACGCCTTCGCTTCGCTCGACATTAATCTTTCGTATCGTTTCAAGCCTTCCCCTTGGACTCAGGCGTATCGTCGATTCGGTTGGCGCTTGGTTTCTGGTTATTAGGTTTTACCATTTTCAGCAACGAAATCAACGCCGTCTTCAAAGGGAAACTTTCCATCAAAGAATACGCCATTGTCAGAACCGAAGAAGACTTGACCAAGCTAGGTTACAAATTGGAATATGAGGTACTTTAAAGCACTTACGGACGTTTTTAGGAATTGAAGCTGAGGTTTTCATTGTTCTTCGTATTTTCCAGCATACAACATTTAAACGCTATAGCAGCGAAAGTAAGAGAGCTGGGAATAACATTACTCCCGCGTTACTTGGCGATCAGACGACGAAGAGGGACTAAATATCAACCGTAGGCTAAATATAGGGAACTGTCCTTTGTCAGGGGCGTGATAATACCTGAGGGGGGTCTATATAGGCACTCTGTTAAACACCTTTTACCCTATTAGCTCCGGCCAAGTTCAACAAAGGTTTTCCCCGCTAGGTGTTTGGGGGCCCGTTTCACGTTGACTCTGGTGAGCTCAGGTAACAGCGATTCCTGATGAGATTAGAATTGTATTTAAAAGAGTTTAAGGTTTATCAATCCGCCCTTGTTTATCCCAAACGGTAATGATGTTGGACTCTCCTCTTGGTGTCGAATCGCCGAACAAAATATATGATGAAGCAATTCTCGCGTACCTGCCGGTGGTAGAATTACAAATAGTTTTCGCTGAAGACACGTTTATCTATTTGATATAGAATTCAGGAAAATATCGATTTGCTTTGTCTCGAGCGCAGACTTCAGTACATCTGTATATGATTGGTTCTACATGTCGCGTAAACCCACTCTGAAGCTTCGCACACGACTAGTATGGCTGGGTATTAACGAGTCGAGCCCGTTCAAGTACGACCCTCAAATACACGAAACCATCAAGAACTGGTAAGCGACATTAAAACACCACACGGTAAAACATAGAACTCGTGGCCCGATTCAGACACTGCGGGCAATCTGATTTTGGGACAGATTCTTAAATATTAGGTTCACGATTTCCCGACCAAGTTTCATTTTATCCCGCATCATGGAGCCACTCAGAAGAGGCGCGACTACTACCATCTCCCACGGCCAACTTTTATCGGTTCCTTGGTCGTCGCCAGCCCGCCCGCTAAGATCCCTATAGCCGGTACAAATATATTGGGATCTTTTTTCAAGGAGCTGATTAAAGTTGGCCGTTGTCCAATATATAGTATGCTATTACATTTTTCCCGCGAAAATATTTGTCGCGGAAGAAAAATGTGGAATTAATTAATTATTTTTGGGCACTTTCAGTCACCTTTTAGTCTTAAAAAACGTCATTTTAATTCGCCTTTTTTTTAAATGGTTAGTCCAGTGCCTTCTCTAATACTAGCTCTCGAAATACCAGCTACAAAGTTTTTATTTTGGTCAATTTGCAAGTTGTCCGAGATATATGTCACTTTTTTTTTTTTTTTTTTTTTTTTTTTTCGGCGTGTAACGTAACGTCTTTACGCCCGGACAGCGGCCGCGATTGCGAACCAGGTGTGGCGCCAAGGCGTAAGGCCTTGAGCAACTCAGTTATGGTAAGTAACTACGCAGGGATGAGGACTGGGAATTGCCCACGCGACGGAAGGAGATGGGAATGGGGAAGAGGAAGGACCATTCCGTCGCGGACCATTCGCAACACTCCCTATGGGCAAGGGACCTGCGATTCGAGCAGGACAACACCCAGACCTTGTCACTGAGACGCCAGTTTACAGGAGTGCGCCACCACTCCCGGCATACGTAATGAATAACCAATCGCGAGTCTCGCGTCGCTAAGAGCCAATTAGATAAGGCTCTATCGAAGATCGTAGCGACATCTATGAGATAATATAGAGATTTCGAGTTAAATTAACGATTTGATTTAGAAATTATTAATTTTAAATATAAATGTTTTAAAATCACCGTTTAACTATTTGACGCTTAAAATAAATCCCAAAAAAACGTTCGCTTGGTGCGGCGCGCGTAGTACCCCGCGTATTACCCCATGCAGGTTTGTTTCCCTGCCATTTTCACCAAGTGAAAGTTCGCCCTATGTCGCTATAGCGCCCCAAGTAATGGCTAAATGGTTTATTTAACTAGCCACAAATATTTGGTAACAAAATTCCGCCAAATAGATAAATATATAAAAGGGAGGAGTCCCTTTTCGTAAGTTGAGCGTCGACGTCACCTGTGACGTTTCTTGTACAGAAACACGGCGCCCGCAGTCAGAATGACAAAATTCTAAAGATCTCTAGTTTTAATCTCAAGCTTAACGCCTGCTTTCTCCGCGCCTGCGCTCTTTATACATCCGGAACTCTAGGGGATGAGTGACGTCTACAGTGACGCGGCCGCTAAACTAACAAGTTGATCAAGCCGAACTGAGCTATTTATATAATCATCTATTATACAGATAAAGATAAAAAACGACATTATTACAAATGCCTACCTTAAAATTCGACCAGATATTACAAAACAACCATCATTTCAACCAATACATTACAAGCGTTACCAAGATATTTAATATGGATACTTCGTAATTTCCATTTTAGGGAACTACGATTGTACGAAGGATCAACTGCATCAACTTACGAACCATATATATATCAAACTGAATACAAAACTAACAATCTCGTTATTAACATCGAGCAATTGTTCACACCCTACGAGATTGCCGATCTGGCACTTCCCTTTAAAATCTACGGATACGGATTGGTAGCGGCATTCGCCAGCAAATTACTCGAAGCAACCCTAGCAGTTTTCAAAAATCGAAAAACGGAACGAAAAATGTTTTAAAAGAAAATTTGAAAATGTCACTTCAGACATCCGAAATCATAACCTGTCCTTCTGGATCTTTGTTCACAAAGACAATTTTGAAATAATATGTCTCTTCAGTCTTACAATATATTGTAAACTTCTATATCAACAGAATTGCTCTTTAAATTTTAATTTAAAAATACAGGAGTAATTATTCTTTCTTGCACACCAATATTCGAAATTAAGTTACAAAATCTAATCAGCACAATGACAGATAACAGAGGTATATAATAACCCCCTTCGGGGGGAAGTATGAAAGCCCCTATACTACCAATGCTAAAAATCACGAACAACAAGAGCCCGCTGCTGACTATCTAGGCCACTAGCTCGCGCTGGACTTCTCAATGTCGCTACTCTAGTAAATGGTCTTTGTATAAACAAGACGGCTCGATTTGTGTTTAGAACTTCCTATCTCGGGAGTCAGGCTGTCTGTTAAATTGGAGTCGAAGGTTGACTTCAGCTCGCGTGTTCCGGAAGTGTGCGTAGGGAAAATTTCGTGAGGTTCAAAAGGGTGTAACTATTTTTTGGGAGTAAAGCGGTGTGTCGATCCGCCGGGCACTCGTTGTTCGTCGATTTTGCCTACCTTTCATACTTCCCCCCGAAGGGGGTTATTATATACCTCTGCAGATAATCACAAAATGAAGTTTTAATTGATGCACGAGCACCGATAAACGGGCCAAAAAACATCTACTGAACGATGAAATAAAAAAAATTGATTGCGAATTTTTCAACAGAGAATTGAAGGTAACCATATAGGCATAGTCAGGACTGATACAAATGATTATATTAAACAAAAAATACTTTAAATAATAATTAAAAAGTTGGAATAAAGTAATTCTTTGAAAATTAAATGATGAGTATTGTTACGAGATATCCCAATGGCGCGGTGCCCCTGGGAGTTCCTCTTCAATTCCAAAATTGTCTATTACGCTGTAATTTACCGCATAATTTACCATTTTACGGTAATTTCCCCCTAAATTACCGTAATTTTAAAGGCAGAATTAATTTTAAAACAGTACACTTTCCTTTTTTCTTAATAGAAACCTTACACTTCAGAAAAATGTTTTTGGCAGAATTGTGAAGCCGGACTCGCGATGGATTTAAATTGATGGAGAGTTTTAGAATAAAAACATCTAAATTTTACAAAAGTTCCAAAATAATCTTGAAAGTATCTTTTAACCGAACTTTCATGAACAAAAATTAATTAATTAATTTTTTACTTTCTCAGTACAATTAAATCAACATAAAAAATGTATTAATAGGATAAAACGAATTATAGGTTTTATGGGTATTATAGGTACTTTGGGAACCCTGTTGTATGTTATTGTCCCTTTAGTACGTTATCCTATAATAATCATCAGTGAAACCGTGTTTCCTCATTACCGTTTATCAAGACTGCCTTGAATAATTATGTAGTTTCAGCACGTAATAAGTTAAGCTCGCATCTATTTCTAACAAAAACAATGGATAGAATAAAGAGTAAGCTTTGTACGCTTTGAGATCTAAGAACAGGCAGTCGAACTCGACTTCACCCCTATATACTCCTAGATAGATACACTAACGTCTCCATCTTGAGATTTCCCTAGTCACGTGAGGTAATGGCCTTGAACGGCTCCCGTTTTCAGTCGACGCGCGGGAAATTAAAATTTAAACGCTGGAAGGCTGGCGCTTTCTCGTCCTATCTATCAATGGTCCATGGATACAGCAAACTATTTTCCAGAATTTATATTAACTTTTATTCTAACTTTACCCACGTTAGAAAATTAATTTTAAACACTAAAATCGTGTTCCATTTTTAGCTCCAAGATTTACTTCATAGACAATAAACTAAAAACTATCCTTGGATCTCTTCTGATATCATGTTTTTACATGATCATGTATTTCTGATTTTATAATTTGATCAATTGTTTCATGTAATTTTCAGGGAATACGCTCTATCAATTCCGAGATCATTTACAGTCCGTTAAAATCCATACACCCAAAGTGTGGAGATTTTGGACACAAAGAAACAAGTCGATACGCTTGTCAAAGACATTCAAAGTAAGTTTAAATTTATTACATAGATACGTGTGTAATCACCAAGAAACCTTTTACGGTTCGAGAACGTATAAGATTATAGATCTTATGTTTCGTGCATTATGATAGGGCGAAATGGTTTTTTATAAATATAATGGAGTTGACATCTTAAAAGGCTTAACCATCTCCACTGTGCCCCTAAAATCGAGCCTCCCTGAAACAAAAAGGACCACTAAAAGGGGTGGAAACTGAAATGAACTGGGTTTAAATTGAAATTAAGGAAATAACATGGTCGAGACATTTTACTAGTTTATAGAGGTAATGAAGTTGGTCCTTTAAGGAGGGGTCCAAGGGGCATAGTCTTACCTGAGGGCACACCGACACTATTGGGAGCGCGCTGAATTAAAGTGCTAAGGCCAAATGAATGATGGGTTGACTTCAA